>PVHT021183527.1:208035-291787 GCA_004024745.2 Catagonus wagneri | reverse complement strand
TTCATATGGCATCTGTCTTTCTCCTTCTGACTTGCTTCACTCAGTATGAGGGTTTCTAATTCCATCCATGTTGCTGCGAATGACATTATTTTATCCTTTTTTATGGCTGAATAGTATTCCATCGTGTATATATACCACATCTTCCTAATCCAGTCATCTGTCGATGGACATTTGGGTTGTTTCCATGTCTTGGCTATTGCGAATAGTGCTGCAGTGAACATGCGTGTGCAAGTGTCTTTCTCCAGGAAATTTTTGTCTGGATATATGCCCAAGAGTGGGATTGCTGGGTCATATGGTAATTCTATGTAGAGTTTTCTAAGGTACCTCCACACTGTCTTCCATAGTGGTTGCACCAGCTTGCATTCTGACTCAGCCTCCGCCAAGCCTTTCCCCTATGGAAAGGAGGGGCTGTCTGGGCCTGGCAGAGATATTTGCTCCTTTCCCTTGAAGAAGGGTCACCTTTTTTGGAGCCAGGAGCCTGTTAGGATCCAAGGGAAAGTTTGGGGTGGCCTGTCACCCTGGGGAGGCTTAGTACCACTTCCTGTTAATCTTAGTTGGGATCTGCAAGACAGGGACATCCCTGTCGGGGACCTGTGGTTGCCTTGGGGGTGGGGAGAGGGGAGGGTTGGATTGGGAGCTGGACATTAGTAGATGCAAACTATTATGTGTATGTGTAACTGAATCACTTGGCTGTACCCCAGAAACTAAAGCAGCATTGCGCATCAACTACACTTCGATCAAAAAATAAAAATAAAAAAGACATCCCCGTTGTTTTTGCAGATAAAGTTCTCTGCCTGTCTGCCTTGGACTGGCCGCTGCTGGGGACTTTATAAGCCACAAACTGGCCCCCTAGCGACCCCTAGTGAGACACTCCATTGTCACAGGGCCCTCGAGAGCTCTGAAATTCACAGCTTCACCATTAAGGCACCAGTTCATAAATAAGTCAGTAGCGGTTCAGGTCTACACCAGTGTCCTCACTCTTCAGGTTAACCTTTACCTTGGGGAAGGAGTAACAGTTTCTTTTTCTTAGTCTTTGAAATCTGCGTTCTCAACCCTGCACTTCTTCCCTGCAAGCTGGGTTTCTTCTTGCCAATCCTGAGTGACCAAGAGAGAGTCCTGATCCTGCTCTCTTTCTCCAGGGTGCTCCCGTCCGCGAGACTAGCCTCCTACTCAGCGCCTCTCCCTGTATCCTCTGGCTCCAGCTCCCAGCTCCCCCCTTGCCATTCCAGACACAATCTCCCTTCTTTCTTCTTGGTGCTGTGGCTCACTCTAGTGCCTCTTCCCCAGATGGATGGACCTTGTTCCCTAGGCTGCAAATGTCCCTCTTTCCCCAGAGCACGTTCTCATCTTTTTGTCTCAGTGAAGGGTGGGACGGGCCCTTGATTTCCAGTGTGCAGATAATCAAAATGATTTATCTTAAGGATGGTATCTAACGACAAGTCAGCAAGCATTTCAGAAAAATATCTGGAGCCAGGTGAAATTCTGAAATTCATCCAAAGGCAGAAGAGGTTCTGTGCCTTTGCCAGGCAAGGCTTCTTTGGCCATATATATCAAACTGTTACTCATCAGTCAAATTAATTTGTTTATCAGTATTAAAGAAGTCCAAAACAATTGGCAGATTAGAGTAATTTCCTGCAGTTTCACAAGGTATGTTGCATAAATTACAAGTTTCAGATATCGGCCTTGTTTTCATTTTAGAGCTATTAATAAGATAAGGCATTGCTTACAAACGTGGATAACGGGATTTTTTTTTTTCCTTTTTATGGCTGCACCTGTGGCAGATGTAAGTTTCCAGGCTGGGGGCTGAATCAGAGCTGCAGTTATTGGCTATACCACAGCCTCAGCAATGCTGGGTCCGAGCCCCAACTCCAGCTTACACCGCATTTCTTGTGGCAAATATGGATCCTTAACCCAATGAGTGAGGCCAGGGATTGAACTTCTTTCCTCATGAGACAACATTGGGTCCTTAATCTGTTTGGCCACAACAGGAACTTTAAAAACAGGACTTTTTAAAATTAAGTTGTTGGAGTGCTTCTTGCTAAGTCGTTCAACCTCCTTTAAAAATTTTGTTTATTTCACAACTGATCCATAAATCCTCTTCTTCAAGTCTTGTTTTGTGTGGCATAGAGATTCTATGTATGGAGTGCCCGTCATGGCTCAGCGGAAATGAATCTGACTAGGATCCATGAGGATACATGTTTGATCCCTGACCTTGATCAGTGGGTTAAGGATCCGGCGCTGCTGTGAGCTGTGGTGTAGGTCACAGACGCAGCTCAGATCCCGCGTTGCGGTGGCTGTGGTGTAGGCCAGCAGCTACAGTTCCAATTAGACCCCTAGCCTGGGAACCTCCTATGCCACGGGTGCAGCCCTAAAAAGACAATCAGTCAATCAGTCAATCAATATTCCATGTATGAAGCCTTCCTTAAAAACCTTTATTAAACTTCTTAGAGTTAGGAATCAAGTCCAGCCACGAGTGGGTGCTCAGTCGGCTGTTGAACTGTTGGAGGAATAATCTTAGGTCAGTTTTCCACGTGGGAGAACAGACTGTATTCAGTCTTTCCTCTCTTCAGTGGAGCTGTCAGTGGGGTTCTCAAAATGGGACTCCACCGGGCTTAAATAATGAAAGTTTAGCTGGAAGCGATGTTAGGCTGAGAGAGAAATTTCTTTTCTGTTTTTCCACTCACTGTGGGATTCTGAAACAGCCTCTGCAGGGGGTTAGATGGTTGTGATCTTATGAAAGATATGTATAGAATATTTTTGGTTTTGAATTGATATTTTAGTGAGTGCTTCCTAAACTTGGGACGAGGGTTGAAAGGACAGAAAAATAGGAGAGCATGTCTTGATGTTTTCATTCATTCTGCAAAGTTTTAGTTTGATTTGCTTATCTTCTAGGGTGTTGTGGCCCTATAGAATTTTTCTGAGGTACTTTTATAATACATGTAGTTTCTCCTCCCTAGGTCTCTACCAAATGCAAACTGGTTCAAAAACAGAACATTCTCATGTAATGTTTTCTGTTGATGGGCCTTGTGTATTACTGTTAGGATATCTGATTGAGCTGTTAGAAATGGCAATTTTGCATTGGAAAAAAATTAGAGAGCTAGACATTGAAGGACTTTACTTTTCCCCAAAGGCTCTATTTCTATTCTCCTTTCAAAGACAAGAGCTGCTTAGGGCTAGGTCTTTTTCTGTGGAACAGAGAAGGGCAACCAGTAAAATTGTGGACTTACAACTGTATGTTGTGTGGAATAGTTGAAGAAACTACAGTTCTTTAGGTATGAGAAAAAATTGGGGAGGCATAATTGTTGTCTTCAGTGATTGGCAGTTTTGAGACTGGCTTTCTCTGTGAAGAAGAACGTGTGCCCAGAGATAGGGACAGAGAAGGAATGAGCTGAATGGCAGAGTGAGGAGCTGCCCAGCCTCTCCAGGTGTTCAAGTAGGTGCTGATGGCTGTCAGTCATCTTAGTGCATACTGGATTGCTTCATCTAGAGGGATGCTGGACGTTCTTGGTGAAGAGATAGGCACTATTCCAAAGAGGCTATGCTTCTACGAGAGGATTTCAGGGAAGAACAGTGCAGCCTGGTGAAATCAGCAATATGAGAAGACATGGGGAAACCTGGGCTCTGGTCTCAGCTCTGCCACCATAATGTTGGGTATTTTGGGCAGGTCTCTTGGCCTCTTTGGCCTTTGGTCTTTATTTTTGTAGTTGAATCCATGTCCTCAAATGTGGAAAATCAACTTTTAGGATAATGGCTTTCACAGCCTGCTAGTTGACTGCAGTCCCTGAAATATTCATGAACCAAACCGTAAGGCAAAAGCAGCAGAACCAAATGAGTGTTGCAGACAGCAAGAACACACTGTGGATGGGATTCGTTTTCTTAAGGAACTTTCCTGAGACTTCTCTCATTCCTTACTCTAACTCAGTGCTGATATAAAGCAATAACCCCATCAGTATATATATATATATATATATATATATATATATAATATTTTTTATATAATTTAATAAATAAAATATAATCTCAGGGATTATGATTTTTAACTTAAACATACATTATGGACCAATTATGAGCATGCATATATATATATATATAATATTTTTTATATAATGTAATAAATAAAATATCTCAGGGATTATGATTCTTAACTTAAACATACATTATGGACCTATTATGAGTGTGTATATATATATATATATATAAAATATATTTTTTTATATAATGTAATAAAATATCTCAGGGATTATGATTTTTAACTTAAACATACATTATGGACCTATTATGAGTATATATGTGTATATATATATATAATATATTTTTATATAATGTAATAAAATATAATCTCAGGGATTATGATTTTTAACTTAAACATACATTATGGATCTATTATGAGTGAGGTATCAGGATTATAAAGATGAGCAGGAACATACCATCTCTGTTTCACTAAGTTTATAGTCTAGTGGGGATTACGGCTGGATTAAACCAACAGTAGTGCAATGTCCGGAGTTAAGTGTAAAGATCTAAGCATTTTGCAAAGGGCCCAGTCATAGATGCTGCTTGGTGGGGCAGGGATGGGCTTTGCAGAAGAGTTGGCTTTCCGGTGGCTGAGCAGGACTTCACCTGTTGGGAAAAGGTCAGACCAGGGAGAGGGATTCTTATGAGGAAATACTTGGAAGTTTGCAAGTGCCTGTCATGTTTAGCAAATAGTAACTGTCTGGTAAAGCTAAGCACAGGACCTGGGAGGTGTGCTTGGCGACCAGCCTGGAAAGGCGGTTGGGGGCTGGCTTGGAAAGGATCCCAAATGTTATGGTGCTAGGTTGAGCTTTAACCTTTAGGTAGTGAAGAATCCTAGGAGCTTTTGAGTGAGTCTGTGGTTTACATGACTAACCCCTTAGGGGCTAGTTGGATGGGTTGGAGTTGTGAGGGATCTGGCGGTGTCCAGTGTAAGTGTGTGTGTGGGTGGACAGTCAATGGTCAGACACGGTTGATCTCTGCCAGAACCTACTCTCCTCTAAGTTTAGTAAAGTGGCTTAACCCAGCTAAGTCCTCTTTACCAGAGACCCAAATAACATTTTTAAGAAACTAAACAACAAAAATAAAATAAGCAAAAGAGTTGCTATTGTGCCTCAGCGATAACGAACCCGACTCGTATCCATGAGGATGAGGGTTCAATCCCTGGCCTCACTCAGTGGGTTAGGGATCTGGTGTTGCCATGAGCTGTGGTGTAGGTTGCAGGTGCAGCTCAGATCTGGCATTGCTGTGGCTGTGGTGTAGGCCAGCAGTTCCCCTAACCTGGGAACTTCCATATGCTGTGGGTGTGACCCTAAAAAGACAGACAGACAGACAGACAGACGGAAAGAAAGAAAGGAAGGAAGGAAAGGAAGAAGGAAGGAAGAAGGAAGGAAGGAAGGAAAGAACGAAAGAAAGAAAGAAAGAGAACAGTTGAAAACTTAAACTAGGCTAATTTAAAAAATTTAAAAAAAAACAAAAAGTAAAAGGGAAAGGAGATGGAGCTCGACATTTGTTTGGAGGTTTTTGTGGCAGCCTGGCCTCAGGATTGTAAGGGTCTGACTAGAGTCCTGCACTAAGAATGCAGTGGCAGAGATTTGGAGGGTTCAGAGGGCTTTTGCAGAGGATCATGGGTTTGACTCCTAGGCTCAATAATTTGGGGAATGCCCAGGAGAGATGTATGTGTTAGAATTTCAGCTTGTAGGCACAGACTTGGTAGCCGTCAGTGATGGCTGAAGCCGTGAGAACCCATGAAAAATATGAAGGAATTCTTGCTCACGTGGCAATCACACAGCATACTGAAGACTCTAGGAATTCTCCGAGGTGAGCAAAGGAGTGGAGCTTTGAGAGAGTGGCTGGAGTGATAGGAAGAGAACCCGAAATCAGAAAAGTCTGGTGGTGTTTCAGGCATAGAGAAAGAAAAGGTTGAGAATAACAGTGTGTAATAAGGGTTCTGGCTCTGTCCAGAGGTTAAGTATTCTGACTTTAAATAGCCACCCTGGGATCTGAGCAAGAGGGTCCTTGAGCGGAGATTGTTGAAACATCTGCCCTGCACATGGATGGAGACAGGCCTCAAGAAGATTCAGCTTTTCTTGCATTTATTCGTGGCTCGCCAGGCAACCTAGGGAACTGTTGTTTCATCTTAAACAGAGCCATCCCAGGTAGGAGATGGATTGTAGTTCTGTGGACACAAGATGGGACCAGGAATAATCGTCATAATATCAAAGTTGGTGTCCTGATTTATCCCGTGCATAATTGTTGGAAAAGCGCATAGAAACCTCACAAAGTCAAAACACAGGCCCGTCGTCCGGACCTCACGTCACCCTGAGTTGTAGGGTTAGGTGGTCCAGTGCTGGATCTGAACTTCCTCACTCAGGGCCAAGTGCTCTTTTTGTGTCTGCTCTGCCTCTCTGCCTTTCAGCCTCTGGTTGGTTTAATGAGAGTGAACTAGTCCTCCAGAGCCTGAGCGTCTGTAGGAAAACTTTGAATATCACATTCTTAAGCTTCAGCGCCCTGGAATAGTATTTGGACAGTTTCTAGGTTCGATTTCCCCTGGAAACTGGCCTCACCGAAATACCAGTAAATGAAACTCAGCTTGAAGCCATCATCCTACCTCTTTGATATTTTACAGCATTCAAATGCTCCCAGCTAGCCCATGATGGAAATTGAGTTCCCTCTGACTCTCATCTAGTGAGGGTAGCTCTGTACCCTGAAAGGATCTGCCCGAAGGAAGCACAATTTTCTGGTAAAAGTGATCAGCACGTAGCATGCTCTGAAATCAGAGCTGTGTTTCACAAGACTTTGCAACATGGTGCCCCCAAAGCACATGAATAAAAACACCACCTTCTGTGCCACAAAGTCCCACTTTCATAGTCCTTGTTTGCTTTGCCAGTTAAGAGACAACTCCTTCTGGGCCTAAGTGTGTAAAATGTTGCATGTTGTTTTGGCCCTTCTAATGCTTTTGTTTGGCACACGCTGAATCTACAAGGTCAAATGTAACTCGCTCCAGATATCTGAATCTCCATTAGCAATCCTTTCAAGGAGCAGTGCCCCTCAAAACCGACTTACAAGTCTCCAACCTCTTTGCATCTTTCAAAAATGTGTAAGTCTCTAAATCGGCCTTGATTCTGGAAGGAAAAATGGAGAGAAGTTTGAGGGAGGGAGTAATTGGGCTGAGTCAGGCACTTGTACCAAAGACTGGGAGGTTGGAAAAAAAAAAAACAAAAACAAACAACGCTTTTAGATGGATCTGTCATAGCTGTGTTTTAAGATCAATACTCATGCCTGCCATATGGAGCCAGACCTCTGGCTTTCCTGGCTGCAGTGGTTTGACGCTGTGTAGTCTTCCAGTGATGTGTGATGATAATCACCAAGCGGATGCCTAGTGCAGATGGCTTCCCATGCTTCAGTGCACAGCCCCTCTGGGTAAGGATGCTGAGCCTCGGTGTGCTGTGGGCATGTAAGTGGGTGGAAACTTTCTAATGTGTCACAATAATAACAATGCAGAATCCTCTTGCTGTTCAGTTTCCCCTAGAACTTCAGCCCACGCAGCAGCCTACTTGGTTCACAGTCCTATGTGAATGCTAGACAATTAGCAGCTGATAATGAAGAATGCCATGGGAACCAGTGGGAAAATAATAGCTTACTCCAAGGATATAATGAAATGAAATTAGCACAGACAGTAAAACAGACAATTTATGGTCTTTTTTTTTTTTTTTTCGTAATTAGAAAGAACCAGTACATACTTCTAGGAGAGAAATCCGAGAATCGATTAGAATCCCATCTATTTTAGAAAGGGATTTTATTCAGAAATTAATTTCAGAGAAGCGTCTTAACTTCTATTAAGCAACTAGAATAGGTCAAAGATGCCTATTTTATTTGAATACAATGATAATTTTGTTCAATTATTGTTGCCTAAATGATTGTCATGGGCTCTGAATTCTAGAAAGGGACACTAACAGTAAATAATAGATTTTACTGTTGGAGCATACATTATGCTCTCAGCTGAAATATCGGTAGATTTTGAATGTTTCCAACAAATTCTTAGTAATAAGGTGTACTTCTGTCTTTGTGGATGGATAACTTTCTGAACCCAAGAAAATATTTTTATTGTCTGGGAAACTGGGGATTTAAATGGCCCTTAAATCTTCCTGTTTCCAGATGTCCCGTATGCCACTTAGTCCTTCAGCCCAAAAGTTTACATACTACTTCTTGGGTCAAAATTTAAATCTGAAGGGTCTTTATAATAATCTTTTATTACAAAAAATAATTGTTTTAGACTGCAAAAAAATGGTTGTGGGTTTTTTTGTTGTTGTTGGAGGATACTGGATTAGAGAAAAACAGTTCTGTTAAATATTTCAGTCTCACTGTGTGGGCAGTTCTGCGAGTTGAAAAATAAAGATGTTATAAACAAATCAAAATGATATTTCACTCCAAATGCTCTCCAAATGCATTAGTTTTGGAGGGTTTAAGAAATCTGGGTATCTTTCTACTGAGACATTTGTCTGTCTGAAGTAGACGTGTCTCTGTTTCTCTCATTTATGAACATATTCTCTTTTTACTTGAAAGATAAATGGCCACATTAATTCAACAACCATTCCATCAAAATCATACAAGTGTATGTTCTCTGATGTTTCTACATGACATGCTTTTATTGGGCATATGTTCTTAATTTGATCATATAGTTACATTCAGTAGCATTCAAGTTACAGTGAATGATATCCACGCTGATTCATTTCTTAGCAAATGACATGTGCATTTTCCAAGGTGCATGTATCACTCAAATTCAACAACATAGATATGCCCTTAAAAATTCAGCAATACAGAGATGTTGACTGTAGCCTTATAACTCATCAACACCATTGCATTCCTTTCGCTTTGTTTTCCATCCTCTTCCGCATCTGGAAAGATGTAGGAAAATGGAGAGTTGGGGATAGTGGAGAATAGCTAAAGTGTTCAGGGAAACTCAGACAAGTGAAAAAAGCCTCAGAGATTCCCTTTGTGGACCTACTTTGCATTTTCATCCTTAAATGCTGCTTCTGAGTTAACCATCTGAGTTGCAAGGAAAAGGAAAGCAAACTTACTGATACTCTTTGGCGTCTAGAAATGTGTGAGCAAGTGAGTGAGTGTGTGTGTGTGTGTGTGTGCGCGCGCGCTAAAGGGGAATTTACATTTTAAACATGTAAAGTAGACAGGTTACTTAATTCTCAGAAGACGGACACATTTCAACACACATATATTACTGCATTAAAGATAGCACCCCATGTATACCCCCAAATGCTATGTTCTCAAGTGTTTGAGGAATGATTGGTTGCTAGTGACTCCATATGTTGCTATGTTTTATTTTGGAACATGTTAAAATCTCACTTAGGTTTCATTAAGCCAATTTTTTCCTATTTTCTGAAAGGTCTATTTTCTCCTTCCAGAGAATTTGTTTGAATATGTAGTTAACATATCCTTGTTAGCTATTACTACGAAGAAAATTTAAGTAGAACTACCCATTTTCATATGTATATATATATATAATATGTATATATATATATATACACACGTACATATGTATATATATTACATATATATAAATATTTTATATTTCATAGTCCTAGAAGTACTTAGAGAAATGGTTAACTCTCCATGATAGTTGTTAAGATTATAATGCCTAAGTAGCCCTAAATTTAGTTCACGGGCAAAATAATATGCTACTAAGTATGAAAGGCTTTGTTCTTCCCTTTTCTTTTCTTTCCCTTTCTCTCTCTTTTCTTTCCCTTCTTTCCTTCCTTCCTTCCTTCTCTCTCTCTTTCTTTTTGATTCCAGAAGCATCACTGTAGGAAAAAAGGAAAATTAAAGCCCTCGGTTTAATTTGTTATATGCTAATTTTTAAAAAGGCTTATTTAATTTTGTAGTTGGTTGTAAAAATGCCACTCGGGTATAAATGAGTCTAATTGTTTGTACAGATATTTTGAATGTCACTGAAGTAGCTGTACATGGAATTGGCACATTGATGTTCAGTTCTTAAAAGTTCCTCATTTCTTTTTTCTTTGTGTCTTTTTATAGCCACACCTGTGGCATATGGAAGTTGCCAGACTAGGGGTTGAATTGGAGCTGCAGCTGCCGACTTCTGCCACAGCCACAGCAGCATGGGATCTGAGATGCATCTGCGACCTACACCACAGGTCATGGCAACGCCAGGTCCTTAACTCACTGAGCGAGGCCAGGGATCGAACCCTTCTAGTCAGGTTCAGTATGGCTGAGCCACGACAGGAACTCCAGAAGTTTCTCATTTCTTACTTTTTGTTCATTTTGAAAGTCTGAGCATAAACTGTAGGCTAAGAGCCTACAACTCTTTGTGCCACTGTTGCCTTTGAAAACATCTCCTTCTTTTACAAAAGCTGCCGATATCTGTATATCTAAGCTGTAGCTTTTATCATCACTTCCTTGCCCTGGGACCAAAGGAGTCTGGGCTTGGGTCAGGCTGAATGGTGTACGCCTGTGCCACGCTCAGGTCACCTCTGCTCTCACCTGGTTCACTGTCCTTCCTGAGAGGCTCCTCAGGTCCTCAGGTGGATGGAGCCCTGGAGGAGGGTGTAGACGTGCCCAGGCAATCCTGAATTATGTTTTAAATTTTATTTTTAATGGAGTTCCCATTGTGGCTCAGTGGTTAACAAATCTAACTAGGAATCATGAGGTTGTGGGTACGATCCCTGGCCTTGCTCAGCGGGTTAAGGATCCGGCCTTGCCGTGAGCTGTGGTGTAGGTTGCAGACGCGGCTGGGATCCCGCGTTGCTGTGGCTGTGGCGAAGGCCGGCGGCTACAGCTCCTGTTAGACCCCCTAGCTTGGGAACCTCCACATGCCTCGAGTCCGGCCCTAAAATGACAAAAGACCAAAAAATAAAAAAATAAAATAAAATTTATTTTTATTAAGATATAATTGACATAAAATATTGTGTAAGCTTAAGGTATATAATGTGTTGATTTGATGCATTTATACATATTGTAATATGATTACCATCATAGCATTCACTAACATCTCCATCTTGTCACATAATTGATTTTTTTGTCACATAAGTTATGTCACCTTTTTCATTTTTAAGTGGGAGCAATTATGACTTAGTCTCTTTCTAGCTTTGAAGTTTGTGTTTACTGCTGTCTGCAGCCACTGTGCTGTGCCTTAGATTAAGCCTGGAATTCTAAGGAGGACAAGCTGAGGCTCAAGTCAGAGATTTGTGCTGCAAGCCCATGCCTGAGAACCTCACAGAAATAATTACAAAGTCATGCTGCTTTTTTAAGGGATGAATGAAATTGAAATTATATCACAGAAAACAGGGCTGTCAGGTTGATGACTACTCAAGGACGACAGAGATAAGTATATAAGTGAGTCGAGTTTTAGAGTTAGTTTAGCATTTCCTCATGCTTTTAATGAGATTTCCTCACTGTCCTCAGACTGGTGCCAAGAAAACTTATTCCTGAGAAATTATAACTTTACTCTTTAATTATTTCTATTGTCATTGCTCAGTTAATTCTCTTTTCTTCTCATCATTTGAAGTAGAATTTCAGCTTTCTTTTCTTGCTAGTTCTCGTGAGTCAGATGGCTGCGATTGGCTAGCCATTTTTTTAACCTCTTCAAGCACCATGGAAGGAAATTTACAAACATCTAGTGACTGGGTGACATGCAGAGGCCTCTGTCTTCTCCTTGAGCCATCGCTTGAAAATCAACAGATAGGGGCTAACCAGTGGAACGTGAGGGAAATATTTAACTTTGAGGGAGCTTTCAGTATGAACTATGTGACCGAACATCACGGCCATCTGATTGCCAATTTACTGATTACTGGAATAATGAGATGAGTTACTCTGCAGATGGCACTTAAGTTTCTTGACATATGTGCCCTTGTCATCTGTAGCAGCTGATACATGCAATGCTTGTGCTTCGCTATAACATTTGTATATATGGGTTGCAAGATGACTTTAAGCTTCCCTGCCAAAGTCTAATTTTGTTTTCACTCAAACGCAGCAGCATCAAACCCTCTTTGGCATTTACCAATGAAAGTGTCGGCTTGCTGTGTTCACTGTTACACATGGATGGTTGAGCTGTGCTGATGACAGTTCTCATCATCTACAATATTTAAACTTTATTTTTAATTCTAAATATTGAATAATAAAACTACAGAATGTTTAAACATGAAGCAAATCACTTTCAGACCAAACCTAAGAAAACTATTATAATTTTTTTCTCATTTCTTTCCACTCTTTATCAAAATGATATGCTTAGAATTTAAACTTCTTTGAGATGAAATTCAAATTCCATGAAATTCACACCCTCTTAAAATGTACAATTCAGTGGTTTTTGATACATTTGCAAAGTTGCAACAATTACCATCTAATTCCATAATAATTTCACTACCTCAAAAAAGAAAACCCATGCCCATTTGCAGTCACTCCTCACTTCTCCCTCCCTTCAGATCCTGGGAACAATGAGTAGACTTCATGTCCCTGTGGATTTGCCTGTTCTGGATGTTACACATAATTGGGATCACACACTACGTGGCCTTTTGTGTCTGACTTTTTTTTCCCCACTTAGCATCATGTTTTTAAAGTTCATCCATATTGTAGCATGTATCAGTACTTTGTATTTTTCATATGAAATAATATTCCATTGTATGGGTATACCACATTTTGTTTTTCCACTTAGAAGTTGACGGACGTTTGGGCTCCTTCGGCTTTTTGGCTGTGGGAAATAGTGTGATGAACACAGTCATGCACACGTTTTTGTGTGAACATGTATTTTCAATTTCCTTGGATACGTACCTAAAAGTGGAATTGTAGGATTCTGTTTGGAATTTTGAACCACTTTTTTAAGAGGACAGTTTGTGTGCAACCTTGGTTCAGCAGTTCTGCCAACTTCTTAGCCATTTCTATGATACTCACTATAGAGAGTACATAAGCTAACTACAGTTTAACATAGCATTTGGCTAGCAGCCTCTCACGCACCTCTCCAGCCTTCCAACTATGTACCCATAAATCCATAGAAAAATATGAAATTAGAATTGATAGATTCTGAGAGGAATGTGAACTCTGATGAGATAAGAACACTCATCAGATTAGGCTTTCTCTCTGCTATAGCTAGATTTGTACTCACTCCTAGCGTTCTCCACCATCCAACTCAAAAGACAGTATCTTCTCTCACTGTCTGCTACTGACACCAATATTCACAGTTTACAGTAGGAAGTATGATATAGCAGTTAACAGCACACTTTCACCTTTTTAGTTGAGTGAAAATATGTAGGCCATATTTCTGCTGCTAGGATGCAGAAGAAAACAAACCTAAAAATTGGTAACCAAAGAAATAGTAAACCAGTTTAAGACAGACACAAGGGCAGTTGGCACAGAAGAAACTACTAGACATATTTGAAGAAAATTCTTGCAAAAGCCATGGATATGTTGGTGGAAAGGCACAGTTCCAGGAAAAGTCAACCAAAGATACCCACAAAAAGACACATTCTGATAAGATTTTTTTTTTAAAGGAAAATATTCTAGAAGCATTGAGACCCCAAAATTCTGTTGCTCAAAAGTAAGCTGCAGCATCACAGTCATTTATGGGACACTAAAGATTAAAAGGTAATGGAGTGATGTCTACACAGTGTTGAGGAGAAAAAAATATTGGTATCTACTTAGGAATTTTGTATGCGCCCATAGTTAAAACACTGCTATAAGAATTATTATTAACAAAAATAATTTCATCTGCAAAAATCAGAACTATTTTGAACAATGCAAGTGTTTCCCTCCATTTTTTTCTTGCATCTCTGGAGATGATATTGAATCTCTTTATATTGTCTTCAATCTGGAATCTGTGAATGTTTTTTATAGTATATGCATTAATCTCAGCATATGAGATAATATCTTAATGGTGGTAAAAATAGTCAAGGAAAAAATTTTAAGGGAAAACAATGGCGAGATCCAGCATGATTTTTTAAAATGTACTCCAGTATTTTTTAAATATTTTACTACATGCATGAATTATTTTTCTTTGTCTCTAAAAATAATAGTTTTATCTAATAAAAGTATTTTATAAACCAATAAAAGTAAAATCCATACAAAAAATTGACTATTTGCCCAATAGTTCAAACTGACTGGAAGGAATCTTTTTCTATTCTTTGAAGATTTTGTGTAATAAGCCTCATATTGCTTTATAATGGCAAAATGCAGCTTATTAAGAAAATCAAGATTTAGTTTCATTAATGAAGGGAATTGTTAGGTGCAAATGTTTCTGTTTATGGACAATAGATAACCACCCCCCTTTTTTCCCCTAAACCCAGATCTTACCTAAATCATATTCTATGTTATTAGTGTTACTGACCCACTTGAAGTATATCTTTTCTTTGCAGAAGTTTTCATTTATCAACATGTGGGAACACAGAAGAGTTCAGCATTTATTCAAGCATCAAATATGTATTGAGTGCCTACCCTATGCTGGTTGCTGAGAGTACAGTGGGTAACTGAGGCATAGTTCCTGTTCTTATGAAGTTGAAAATTTAACATTTGAAAACTCTTGAAAAAGCTGTTGAGAGCTCTGTGGGTGGGAACACACAGTAGAAGCGTCCAGCCTGGTCAGAAAAAACAAGAAAGACTTTCAGAGGAAGTATAGTATCAGAGTTAGACAGTAGAGGGGTGAACGTTGTGCCGTGGATTTGAAATAGCCCCTCCAAAGGCCTGGAGGTGAGCTATGTTTGGGGAGCCAGAAATAGATGAATTCACTGAGAACAGAGTTTGATGCTGGGGAGTGGTGAGTGATCAGTAGCTAGGTCATGAAAGGCCTTGTAAACCAAATTAAGGAATTCAAGTTTTGTCCTATGGGTAATGGGCAGCCATTGGAGGTTAAATTGGTTTCCTAGGGTTACCATGACAAACTACCACACACTTGATAGCTTAACACAACAGTCATTGATATTCTCACAGTCTGGGAAGCTAGAAGTCTAAAATCAAGATGCCCACGGGGTTGGTTGCTCTGGAATCTCAGAGACAGGAGTCTGTTCCGTGCATCAAATTTGTATTGAGTGCATTCCCTGTGCTGGCTACTGGCTCCTGGTGGCTGCTGGGAACCCTTGGTATTCCTCAGCTGGTGGCTTTATAACATCAGTCTCTGCCCCTTCTTCATGTGGTGTTCTTTCTGTGTCTTCTCCTTTTCAGTGTTTTTAATGGACACTTATTTATTGAATTGGGATCCCACCCTAATCCAAGATCCCACCCTAATTACATTGCAGAGACCTTTATTTTATTTCATTTTTTAATTATTTTGTTTTTAAATTTAATTTTGTTGAAATATAGTTGATTTAGAATGTTGTACTAGTTTCAGGGGTACAGCAAAATGAATCCATCATACGTATACATATATCCATTCTTTTTTCCTGTATAGGTTATTAGAAACTATTGAGTAGATTATTTTAAATAAGATCACATTCTGAGATTCAGGGAGGGTGTCCCTGAATTGTGGCCCCTGAATTGGGGGCCACAATTCAACCCACTGCAGAGGGTTTTAGGAGGGCAGTTGAACAAATCAGACATATTTCAGAAGGATTGTTCTGGCTATTGTGTGGAAAAGGGATTTGAGGGGGTAAGTCTGGGTACCTGGAGATCAGTGGAAATCTAGGTAAAGGATGCTAGAGGTTTTGGAAGTGAGAAAGCGGAGGAGTGTAGGCTACTCTGATAATTGAGTGTGAAGGGGAAAGAGAAAGGGTTCTGGTTGAACAGAGCATATGGTGCTGAGGAGGGGCTTTTACAGGATGGGAGATACTTAGTGTATTTTTAATGCAGGTGAGAATGATATTGTATCTACGAAGGGAAGTAGTTGAAAATTCAAGAATGGAGGGGGAGGAGTTCCTGTCATGGCTTAGGGGTTAACGAATCCGACTGGTATCTGTGAGGACACGGGTTCAGTCCCTGGTCTCGCTCACTGGGTTAAGGATCCGGTGTTGCCACGAGCTGTGGTTTACGTTGCAGATACAACTCAGGTCTGGCGTTGCGTGGCTGTGGTGTAGGCTGGCAGCTATAGCTTTGATTCAACCCCTAGCCAGGGAACCTCCATATGCCCTAAAAGGACAAAAAAAAAAAAAAAAAAAAACGGAGGGAGAGGTAGGGATAATTTTTTTTTTAATTTTATTGAAATACAGTTAATTTACAATGCTGTGTTAGTTTCGAGTATACAGAAAAGTGGTCCAGTATTCTACTATATTATTTTATATATAGTGTGTATATATTTTAATCCCAATCTCCTGAGATGTTTTTGAATTGTAGTTGATTTAGCTGTAAATTTTCTAGTGTACAGCCCAGCGATTCCATATACACGCACATATTCTTTTTCTTTTTTTGTCCTTTTTTTTTTTTTGCTTTATCTAAGGCCGCACACGTGGCATGTGGAGGATCCCAGGCTAGGGGTCTAACAGGAGCTGTAGCTGCCGGCCTTCACCACAGCCACAGCAACGCGGGATCCAAGCCGCGTCTGCAACCTACACCACAGCTCACGGCAACGCCGGATCCTTAACTCACTGAGCAAGGCCAGGGATCGAACCCGCAACCTCATGGTTCTTAGTCTGATTCGTTAACCACTGATCCACAAAGGGAACTCCCATATATTCTTTTTCATATTCTTTTCAATAATGGTTATTACAGAATATTGAATATAATTCCCTGTGCTATGCAGTAGGACCTTGTTGTTTATCTATTTTACATATAGTAGTTTGTATTTGCTAATCCCTACCTGCTACTTTATCCCTCCCCACCCTTTTGAGACCCCTGTTTTAATGAAAGGGAGGGAAATGGGTTCTGGAGCACAGCCCATGTCCACAGTGGCACATCCATGTCTGCTCTTGGGTATTTTAAAAGCTCTATGATGATGATAACGGTGATGTTGAGGAAGATAGTCGCTCCTGTTTGAGAATCCTCTGTGTGCCAGGTGCCACACAGCTTACTTTCCTTCTGTTACCTCATTTAATCTTTAATTTAGTTAGATTTGTTATCTCCTTTATTGTTTAGGAAACTGAAGCACAGAGAGGTTAAATCATTTGCCCAAGGCCACACAGGTAATAAGTGGTAGAGTGTGATTTCCTCCCAGGCGGCGTGACTGCTGCACTCACGCCAGGAACACTGCTCACCTGTGCTGCCTCTCAGGGCAGAGGGGATCATCAACATATGCACACTTTTCCCCCTACAATGTACGGATAAGCAGGCACGGTTATCATTTTACAGACTGCAAAGCTGTTATCTTGCCTGCTCTTTTTCCTTTTCTTTGTTCTTTCCCTGGCTGGCCACTAGATTGATTCAGAGAGGCAGTGCCATTCATTTTCTTTATCTTTTCATAGGGTGGGACCGGTTTGATTCAGCCTTTCTCCATTTATCTGGGTAGTAGGATGAGGTGAATGTTATCCCTTCATGTTACTAATCCACATATTAAACCTGCCCAGGGATTAAGTGAATCTCTTAGGAGATTCAATTTCATAACCTTTCGCATATACCCAACGGCCTTGAATAACTCTTATTGACACCTGCTTTGTAAACTGATTCCTTTATACAATCTGGTTTCTGGATTTCTTTACTGAATGTTGTCTTGGCTCAAATGTCACTTCCTTGGAGGAGTCTTTCCTCAACCCCAAATCAGCTCTGGCCTCTCTGTTACATACCTCATAGTTGAACTCAATGGCTGAGGCTCTTTAAGACATACTGGGTAGCCTTTAACCAGGGTCATTTAAAGCTCAGAATATTTTTTTGAGGAGGCAGGGACAGAGGAAGATGGAATTTCATCTTATAAAATTCTAAAATATTAACAGTCAAAATATAATTTTAATTTGTCTTATGGATGGCATGGATTTGGAGTTTTCTTGTCACCACTGATAATCATCATAGTCATATTGCATGGTTGAATTTGCAAGATTGTATCCAGGAAATGACTTTCCTCTGATTGCAAATGTTGATAGATGTATGTCTAAAAGTTTGCCTCAAGTGATGATTTTTAAAGCTTTAGGCAGTTGTATTTATTTATTTTTTTATAAAAATTATTTTAGAAAGAGATATACTTTTATAAAATACAATTGTTTTATTAGTCAATAAGATTTTTTAGTATTTTCTGAAAGTATAGTTCATTTACAAGGTTATGATCATTTCTGCTGTACAACAAAGTGACCCAGTCATACATATACACATATCTATTCTTGCTTAGATTCTTTTCCCACACAGATTATCACAGAATACTGGGCGGAGTTCTCTACCCAGGTTCCTGTTGGCCAGTCGTTCTGTATACCTCAGTGTGCATATGCCGATCCCAAATCACCAGTCCATCCCTCCCACCTCCACCCCACACACCTGTCTCCTTTGGGAGCCATAAGTTTTTCTTCAAAGTCCATTCTGCAAATAAGTTCATTTGTATCCTTTTTTTTTTTTAAGATTCCACATATAGGTGATATCATATGATGTTTGCCTTGGCAGTTGTGTTTTTATATTTTTTAATTTTTTTTCTTTTTGCCTTATCTAGGGCCACACCTGTGGCATATGGAGGTTCCCAGGCTAGGGGTCTAACAGGAGCTGTAGCTGCCGGCCTTCGCCACAGCCACAGCAACACGGGATCCGAGCCACGTCTGCAACCTACACCATAGCTCACGGCAACGCTGGATCCTTAACCCACTGAGCAAGGCCAGGGATCGAACCCACAACCTCATGGTTCCTAGTCGGATTCGTTAACCACTGAGCCACGACGGGAACTCCAAGCAGTTGTATTTTTAAAAGAGTTGCTTTTCTAATACTGGTGAACCACTTCCAAGACAGCTCACTTGAGTGATATCTCTCTAACGGCTTGCATGCTGGAAGCAGAATATTTGGCTGAAGACAGGGGCCAGAGGAGTTATCTTTCAGGTAGAAGAAGCCACACATGCAAAGGTGCGGGGGTCTGTCATTTAGGAACCAGCCCGGCAGGATGTTCCTGCAAGAGTCCTTTTCCTTTCCCCTGTACACAGGTCTGGGCGTGCCAGCAAGTCATGACTTGGAGAGCATCTGCCACCCTCATCAATACATGTCAAGATTGCAAATAACTCTGATCAGTTGTTGGAACTAAGAGTGGGTTCCTTTGGTGATATTTTTTTCCCCTGTGTTCTCTTGCCAGTCCCCCCTGAAGCCATTGGCTTCTTGTCAGCATCTGGGGTCTTTGTTGTCCTTCTGCTTGTCCTCTTCCTCTTCATCAACAAGAAGCTGTGTTTGGAAACCACAGGAGGCCTTCCAAGCCTGGAGCAACGAGGGAAAAGGAAGCACTCTACAGACAAGGCTGGGATCCGTGAAGGACTGGGTAAGTATTCCGCCTCAGTCTCCCGCGCTGGCCATCTGGCTGCGGTTTGGACCAGGGAACGGGTGTCTCAGTTTCCAGGATGGGCCCCATTAAGAAATCACCCGTGTGAGCTGTTTAGCAGCCGCTGCGGTGGGTGTGATGAATGGACGTTACTGAAGAATACATTAGCTTTGGGAAAGGAAATGCCGTCTTTAGGGTTGGAGGAACAGATGGGAAAAGGCTGACCGCCATTTGCCATCGTCTTAGCTTTTTCGATGTCTTGATTTTCCCTCTGACTAATGCTTGAAGGAAGAAAAAAAAAGGATTTTGATTGACAAGAGCCTTGATGTGCGTTGGTCTCATTTTTTTGGAACCGTGTTGACATTTCATTTCACTTAGCTGTTGCTGAGATTTATAGCACTCAGGTCCATCCCCCACCTCATAGGGCAACAGTCACTTTTTGCAGCCACAGCAACACGGGATCTGAGCCGCATCTGTGACCTACACCACAGCTCATGGCAACGCCGGATCCTTAACCCACTGAGCAAGGCCAGGGATTGAACCCACAACCTCGTGGTTCCTAGTTGGATTCGTTCCGACTGAGCCACGATGGGAACTCCCAACTGTCATTTTTCCAAAGGGAGGGTTTTACTCTTTAAGTTCACTGAATCTACTACATCATTTAGCAGACTGAACTTGCTTCAATTTGATGGGGGAAAATAACATACTACAAGGAATCATTGGCTTCCTGATCTTAAAGGACATATTCTGTTTTCAGTTGCCAAAGTGTAGAACTTTTTGATACAGAATGTTATCACAGAGTGATGCTTATCATCACACAGAAGCTGGACATTTAAAGACCGTGCTCCAGAAAAGAAACTCATGGATTTGGAGAACAGACTTGTGGTTGCCAAGGGCGAGGGGGAGGGAGTGGGATGGACTGGGAACCTGGGGTTAATAGATGCAAGCTATTGCATTTGGAATGGGTAAGCAATAAGATCCTACTGTATAGCACTGGGAACTACATCTAGTCACTTGTGATAGAGCATGGTGGAGGATATGTGAGAAAAAGAATGTATATATGTATGTATGTGTGACTGGGTCACTTTGCTGTACAGTAGAAAATTGGCAGAACACTGTAAACCAGCTATAATGGAAAAAATAAAAATCAGTAAAAAAAATTTTAAAAATTTTAAAAAAGGAATCTTGGAGTAGGGGAGAGAAAATATTAGTGATGCTATGATTTTAAGACAGATACTTGTCTTGGATTTCAATGTTTCTAAAATCAGGCTATGCCTGACAAATTTGGCATATATAAATAAATTAAAAATATGTAAATAGATTGTAATTTGTTATCCAAAAAAAAAAAAAAATGTGCTCTTTCTTATCTTACAGGCAACAACTTTGCCTTTTTTTTTAATCAGCCTGATTTTCACCCTTCTCTCTCATGCCCCGACTTAGGCATGCATGCTGGAACCATGGAGGGACAGTCTTACATTACTCTTTTTAAGCCAGAGAAAGGCCTTGAGGAAACCAGCCCTTAGTTATCCCACCTTCTGGGCATTCTAGATGAGCCAGCCTGGGCCAAGGGGAGTATTTAATGACTTATGGATATGGCTCCTCGTGTACCTGTACCATGGTTTAACTCTTTTAGCTTTGATAGAAGAAAAGGCATAATTTAGGAATAAATATGTATTACTGACCTATTGCTTTAACAAATTCCCCCCAAACTTAAGTACTTAAAACAGCAAATATTTGTTTCCAAAGTTCATGAATATGGGATTAGCTTAGTTGGGTGGTTATAGATCAGGATTTCATGAGGCTGCAGTTAGAATGTCAGCTGCAGCTGCAGGCATCTGAAGGCTAGACTGGGGCTGATGCACCCACGTCCAGGATGGCAGAAGGCTTTAGTTCCTATGTGAACCCTCCGGAGGGCTGGTTGACTGTGTCTATAACATGACAGCTAGCTTCCCTCGAATGGATGATCCAAGAGAGGAGAGCAAGAGGAAGCCAGATTTTTTGTTTTTTTTTTTTATGAATGACCTAGTCTGAGGAAGTCATATAATGTTACTTTCATTACATTCTGGTCATTTACTCAGTACAGCCTATGTTCAAGAGAAGGGCAGTTAGGTTCCTCGCAGTATCAAAGAGTGTGGGGACGTAAATTTAAAGTCACCAAAGGAGAGAATGATGGGAGGGGTGCTCATTTCAGTTCTGGCGGTTGATCTGGCGTTGCTACTGTTGCAGTGGCCTTATTTCTTGAACTCCACTTGGGACATCTGGCTCATCTTCTGAAAATAGAGTGGAATATTTAAAATAGAATTTGTTATGTGAAATCTGGGACTTAACAAGTGGTTGAGCCCCTGCTGTCTCGGCTGGGACATAGGCGGGAAGGATGAATAGATGTCCGCTGGGTTGGGCGGTGGTGTGGAGGCAGGCTTCACAGCGATTCTGCTTTGCTCCCTTCAGCAGCTGACTGTCACAAGGTGTGTGACCGAGGCAGATTATAGAACTGTTCTAAGTGTGCCTCCTTATCTGTATTATTGGGATTATTAGTACATCCTTTACAGGGTTGGCCTCAGTTAAATGAATTAACTTTGTAAAAATACCAGCATGGTGCCTATGGTAAAAATCCTAATAGGACTTTAACCAAAGCTGCATAGTATTAACAGAATTCACAGCAGTGGCTTCTAGGAATGGCACCACACATGGACACACTGAATTCACTACTTAAATTGGGAAATTAAAGTTGGTGATGTTTTCTCCTTTTCAAACTGTAATGGGTCCAATCAGCTAAGATTAGAGGTATTTAAGATATTTTTCTTTTCTGTCTTGTTTGACATGCTATCTGAGTAATTTAGAGACAGTTATGAATTATACTTGCAAATAAATTGAGGTTTGAAAATAACGTTGAAACAATAACGATAAAGCATGAACCAGAAGCTGTTAGCTCAAGAAACACCGAAATGCATGTCTCAAATTCAGGGTGGGTTCTTATGAAGGGAGCTTTGAAAACAGTTAAATCAGGAGAATCTACAAATTATAATGTCTAAGAAGCAAACACCTTCATTTTGACATTTCTCCTTTAAAAGTTCAATTATCATTGATCAAGAGTCTTTGAAAAATGTACTTCTATCACAGATTTTATTTGACTTTTGATGTTTGCCTTAATTATCATCCTCAGAGCGCTGCTTTCTCAGTGAAGTTGGGATGTTCTTAATGTATTTTGACAAATGTAAGAAGGAGGAAGGCAGCCTGGTGTGGTGGAAAGAAGCACAGTGCAGACAGCCAGAGAGTAGTTTTGCCATTAATTGGCTGTGATATTTTGGGAAGCTCACTTCACCTCTCTGGGTCTTAAGTCCTCATTTGCAAATTGATGATTTTGGATGAGGTTTCTCCCAGTTGCTATTGTGCAATCCTACTTGAGCCTTAGGGTTACCATAGTAACTTCTTTTCTAGGTCTCAGTCTATGAGTGGAAGAGGCCTAATGAAAATGATTAAAAAGCAACTAGATCACTCTACTCTTAGATTGAACCCTGTAAAATTGCTATTTTTATGGCTCCAAAAAGTGGCTGAATATCAGCAACCTAACGATTAGAATCTAAAATATGTGATGTTCTGAGAAATAAAATCATTCTTTTTGTTATATATCAGAGAGGCAGGTGTGACAATTTATTTTCTGAATCCACTGTGCAAAAAACTCTACCTCACAAAAAACCTTGCCTTTTAGGCTGTATATTTTTTCTAAGTTTAAATAGTTTACACACATCTTTGGTCTGAATAAGGGGGGAAACTGAAACCATTTGCTCCTAATAACACAGACAATAATAATAATTAGATAATGGCAATTGGCGGCTCTCGCTTATTTAGCATTTACTATTGCCATATACCTGCTAAGTCTGTTACATAGATTATTTGTTTTTTTTTTGCGGGGGGCGGGGCTGCACCTGCAGCACATAGAGGTTCCCAGGCTAGGGGTCGAATCGGAGCTACAGCTGCTGGCCTGCACTACAGCCACAGCAACACCAGATCCGAGCCGTGTTTGTGTCCTACACCACAGCCCATGGCAACGCCGGATCGTTAACTCTCTGAACGATGCCAGGGATCGAACCCGCAACCTCATGGTTCCTAGTCAGATTCGTTTCCACTGTGCCACAACGGGAACTCCAAGATGATTTATTTCTCAATGCAAGGTGCTTGTGTACTTTCTTGGTAGAGATTGCTTTGGGGGAAGGGTGGATGTGACTTGCCACAGAGAAGCCATTGCACAGCTTTGAGATAAAAAAATGTATTACAAATCAAAATCCCATGGTAAGATAATAGTTTTTAAAGAAGCTTAGCTTTGAAAGAGAATATTCTTTTACTGTTTTGTTTTGTTTTTTCCCTGCCTCAGAAGCCTTCGTTACGTATCAAAGGCAACATTTAGAAGCTGGAGCAAAGAGCTTCCCTTTAAGAGGCATAGCGTAGAAAAGATAGAGGGGCTGTGACGTGACAGTGGCTCCTCCAGGACAGGGAGGGAGAGAAAAGGATTTCCATGGCAAGAAAGGTCATCCCAGCTTTGGAAGGATGGCGGGAAAAGAGGTTTGGAGGGCTTGGGCGTTGCCTGGACCAGGAGCAGGGTGGCGGAGGCGGGGCGGGATGGCAGTGGTTGTGGTGAGATCGGGGACCAGCACTGGCCTGAGCCCAGCGCAGAGCGGCAACATGCATTGCCCTTGGAGGCTTGTCAGAGAGAGGGAAGAGCATCCTGGGGCAGCCTGGAGAGAAGCTGTACATTTAGGCAAAGCTGGTGCTGGGCAGGAAGGCTGTGCCAGCTGGAGCTCAGAAGTCAGGTGGTTCAAATGGACAATTCTCCCTACCGGTTGGCTGAAAGACCCAGCTGACTGGTTCCTCCTCAAGTCCACTCCCACCTCTTCACCTACAACCAGAGGGTTAGCTTCTGGTCCAGCATGGCCTCCAACTGGTCCCAATTCCTTCTGCTTGGGCCATGATGGCTGCAGTTGTCAGATACTTTTAATTTCAGTTCCACCTTTAGGTCAGAGTATGTTCAAGTACAGCTTTGTTACTACACAATTCAGTATGGAGGTACTATTATCATCTCCATTTTATAGATGAGGTAACAGGCTTGGAGAGATGAATTTTTTCTTTCCCAAGCTACTAAGTGACAGAGCTGGGACTTATATCCAAAAACAGCCTAATGTCAGAGGCCAAGCTCTTAATGGCACTATTTTTCTGTCCACCTCACATCCCAGCTCAAGCCATTGTTTCCTGCTTTGGAACTTCTCGGATTTAAGAAAGTAGGGAAGAGGAGGGCTTGAAGGATGGTTTGGTTTATTATGGGTGCCATACAGATGACAACAAATTTGGTGTCTTAAAACAACATACATTGATCTTCCACACAGTTTAGGAGACCAGAAGTTTGAAATCAAGGCATCGGCTGGCCCACACTCTCTCCCAGCTTCTAGTGGCTGCTGACCACCCCTGGCATTCTTTGGCATGTGGCTGCCTCTGTCTCATCTCTGCCTCCATCTTCATATTGCCTCTGTCCTCTCTCTGCCACTTGTCATTGGATTTAAGTCTCACCCTGAAATCCAGGAAGATCTTCTCAAGATGCTTAACGTCATCAGCGTCTGCAAACACCCTCCCATCCTTCACAGGTTCCAGGGATTGGGACATGGTCAGATCTTGGCGGGGTGGGGGCACCATTCAGCCCATTACAGAAGAAGATTGGGTAGAAATGTCACCTGAGAGTGCTGTTAAATCACTACAATTTAGGAGTGTTGGTGAAAAATCGGATACAAAGTTCTTTCTCCATTTTCCTTCACAACAGTGGTATTTGACACTCCCCATCCAGGGTTAGAATGATTCTTACAAAGAAGTATAACAAAAGCTTGTCAGTTATTTATGGAATACACGGTAATCAGCAGTCAGAGTGCTTTCCAACTGTCAGCCCAGTTGAACTACACTGGATCTCAGTCCTGGGAAGCTTTTAAAAAATACTAGCGCTCAAATCCCACTGCAGACTAATTAAATCAGAATAAGGAGTGACAGTGGCAAGGCACCCTGTAGAGCCTGAAAAAGAATACCAGGTGGCTTAAAGGAGTGGCCAGGGTGGAAGGGGTAAGTTCATGGCCAATTTCCCCATTTGGGGCGGGAGGGAAGCACTTGAGCAGAGTGTGAACACTGGCCCAGTTCACCTTTGCTTCTGTCCTCAGAGTCCATCTGGTGGTTCCCCACCTACTTCCCACCCTGACTGGTTCTGTTCAGTTCTACCCTGGTCAGCAAGCAAGCTTTTTCCTTCATGCTGCTTCCCCTCCCTGCCACCCCACAGATACTACGGCGCTATGAGGAGATTACTTCTGTGTAGGGATTAAAAAAAAAAGTAAAAATGATTTAGGAAAATTGTCTACTTCATAAGATTATTCAAAGGTGTCAAAGTACAACCGTCTCCAATTTACAGTCTGAGTTTTAGAAATTTTTAGTGAACTGGACCCAGATAGAATTTGGCTTTTCATTCTATATAACGTCCAGTGTTTTCTGAATGATGGTGACTATATCTCAGTTTACTTTTATGCCCAAATAAGAAAGAGCAGTGAAAAAAAAATATGAAAAAAATCTTACAAAATAGTATAAATCAGGATTTGATGTTAAAAATATATATAATAATATGTTAAATATATATATGATATAGACAGATATATATAATATATATGATATATTATGATATATGATATATATCATATATCATAATATATCATAATATATCATATGATATAATATATATCATATATATCATATGATATATTATGATATATATGATATATTATGATATATATGATATAATATATATGATATAGATATTTATAGATATATATTCATATATATATACTATATATATGATATTTTATAGATATTTATGTTTTATATATGTGTAAAGGGTACTGGCCAGCAGATATGGATGGTTTCATCATCATCATCATTATTTGGCTCCTTAAGATAGAGAAGGACATTTAGCCATAGTCCCTATCTTACTGTTGTGAATAGCCAGTATCAGCTTCTTTGTACATCATGTTTAGTAGGACTGATGAATTAAATATAGGCCAAAAGATGTGTCTTAAAGGACATTCTCTTCTTGTCTGAGAAGTCTGGGTTTGCTGTCTTTCACATTGTGTTTCTCTGAACCCAGAGTCTCAGTTTCCTCACCTGCAGGTCTGCACAGTGGTTATGGAGCTTGGACTACTCAGATGAATTTTAAATGAATCAAATACTTTAGAATAAAAAAAGGACTAAATATTCCCCTATGTTGTTTTTTTCTGGTAGGATGATAAAACCCTTAAATGCCCCCGAAATGCTTTTTGTACAATTTATAAACTTTTGGATGGTACAATAATCTGTTTTAGAGTTATGAATTAGCTATCTTTAGAAAGTTGAAATCTTCTACCCCTCCCACCATCCCCCCTTGTACTTTTTTTTTTTTGGTTCTGAAATAGCGCAATGAATGGAATAGCCCTTCTTTACTTCTTGTCGCCCTTTCCCAGTGAGGCATGTTCCAAACAAGACCCAACTTGGATGGTGATACCTAGATGGGAAAACCACTTGATAACAGTCTAAATTGAAAAGTATTTTCTCTTCTTATTTTAATGCTTTAATCTGCACAGTATACTCATTTCTCTAAGTGTATGTTCTATTGGATTGAACTCTGTGAAATTAGTGATTTTGTAGGTTGGAAGTTTTGTGTGGTTCAACCTAACACATGAATTGAAAAACTGAGGAGCTGTGAGAGTTTTAACATCAGGACAAGTGTTGTTGCATCTCATTGTGGTGTCTAGTTACTTGTTTTGGTGACATAAGACACAAATAATTGAGAATACTCTCAGCGCTTCTGTTAAAATATGATGGATTGAACCCTATTTGATGGTACACATTTCAGATAACTCAGCTGAGAAGTTACCGGTTTGAGAATATTCATTCATCCATTCAGTATTATTTCTTAGAAATCTATGTTATGCCATACAGTATGCTAAGTCCTGGAAATAAAATGGTGAAAAAGAGAGATGTAGTCTTTACTCTCATGGAAATTCTATTTTGGATAAGAATGGAAAATAACAAAACTGAAAGCAAAGAGGCAAATAAAATAATTACAGATCGTTATGAATGTGATAACAGCCTAAAATAATGACTAATTGACAGAATGGAGAGATTTACTTTAGATAGGGTTGAACACATCTTGCTCACTGCTGCGGGGGAGGGGAGGGAGAAGGAGAGGGAGAGAGGGAGGTGGAGAGAGAGAGAGTGTGTATTGGTTCTGTTTTTCTGGAGAACTCTCATTAGTACATCTCCTAATGGCTACTACAGAATTTTCAGTTGTCCTACTGTCTCTCTCCCTCTCCCCCCCCCCCTCTCTCTCTCTCTCTCTATATATATATATATAATTTTTCTCTCTCTCATGTACATACATGAGACTAGTTTCTGTCTTACAGGAATTAGCTTATTATATTATGGAGCCTGGCAAGTCCAAAATCTGTAGGGTGGGCCAATAGGCTGGAGACCCAGGAAAAATCTAACTTGCAGTTGAAGTGTGAAGGTCATCTGCTGATGGGATTCCTTCTTGCTCAAGGGAAGTCAGTCTTTGTTAAGGTCTTCAACTGATTGGATTTGGCCCACCCACATTATGGAAGGAAATCTGCTTTACACAAAGTCCACTTTTTAAAAAAAAGTTATTTTTATTGAAATATAGTTGATTTATAAGTTATATTAATTTCTGCTGCACAGCAAAGTGGTTTGGGGATATATATATATATATATATATATATATATATATATATGCATACATACACATACACACACACATTCTTATTCCTGTTATTTTCCATTATGGTTTATCACAGAATAATAAATACAGTTTAATAATAAATACAGTAGAATTTTGTTGTTTATCCACTCTATATATAGTAGTTTGCATCTGCTAATCCCAAATTCCCAATCCATATCTTCCCCACAACACTTCTACCTTGAGAACTACAAGTCTGTTCTCTTTGTATGTGAGTCTGTTTCTGTTTTGTAGATAGGTTCATTTGTGCCATATTTTAGATTCCATATGTAAGTGATATCATATGGTATTTGTCTTTCTCTTTCTCACTTACTTCACTCAATATGAGGGTCTCTAATTCCATCCATGTAGCTGCAAATGGCAGTATTTCATTCTTTTCTATGGCCGAGTAATATACCACTGCATATATGTACCACATCTTCTTTATCCATTCATCTTTCAATGGACATTCCATGTCTTGGCTATTATGAATAGTGCTGCTGTGAAAATATGGGTGCCTGTATCTTTTTCAGTTATATGTGCTCAGAAGTGGTATTGTTAGATTGTATGGAAACTCTATTTTTAGCTTTTTGAAGAACCTCCATACTGTTTTCCATAGGGGCAGCCCCAACTTACATTCCCACCAACAGCGTAGGAGGGTTCCCTTTTCTCCACACCCTCTCCAGCATTTGTCATTTGTTGACTTGTTAAGGATGGCTGTCCTGACCAATGTGAGGTGGTACCTCATTGTAGTTTTGATTTCATTTCTCTAACAATTAGCGATGCTGAACATCTTTTCATGCAAAGTCTACCTTTTTAGGTGTTAATCTCATCCACAAAAAAAAAAAAACACCTTCACCCTCACAGAAATATTCAGAGTAATGTTTAATCAAATACTTGGGCACTGTGGCCCAGCCAATTTGACACATAAAACTAACCATCACAGGAGCTTACTTAACATTTGTGTTTGTGTTATTTCCTTCAGTGTATTATGGTAGGGAAGCTGGGAAGAGATATTCATTAATCAAAAAAAAACCACTTTTTATATGGAAATTTTCAAACCTAAGGGAAAGTAGAGAGAGGAAAGCATGATGAGTCTCATGTACCCATCACCCATCTTCAACAATTATTAACAAAGACAATTCATTTCTAAATTATACCCTATTGTCTCCATTTCCTTGTTTTCCTTGCTCAAGAGGGAATAGATCTGTCTCTGTAGAATTTCCACCCTTTATTGTTTGTTTTCTTGCAAACTAGAGGATGGGTTATTGTCCCCCGATCAATAATTTGACCCAGCAAATGAACATGTTACACACCGAGCCAATTGCTGGAGATGCGAGACGTTAGATTGAAGGTTGGAAACATACAAAAGGTCTTTCTATAGATCTGGGTACATTTTCAGTCAGAATATGAGCCGCTCTGTTTTCTGAGCTATTTACATAAGGGTACATAATGAGTTACCTAAGAAACAGATTCTTCTTGTGGCATTTGAGCTTCCTCTGTGATGTCAGGATATTAATAAAAAGCAAATCTGAAGCTCTCTGTAAATACGAATTGCTGTGGAAATGTTTAACACCTAAGTCTGAGAATTCCCAAAACACCATCACTATTTCAAAAACTGCAGAGAATTCATTTTATGATTTTTCACCTTGCTAATGACTCTCTAACATATGGGTGTGTGTATATACAGGTACATGTATATAACATATATAGTCCCAAATCACCTTTTGGCAGAAACTCAGCCTTTTTGTGTCTGGAATAGCCAGAGCATGGAATCGTATGACTGAGTTCTGGGTACACCTCAGTAAACCTTGGGGGTCTCTGGAAAGGCACCCACTAAATGTTGATTTCTTGGTGGATTGAAATTCTTTCTTCACTCCTTCAGCAGGAGTCCCCAGGATGACCTGAGGAGGCTTTCAACGTACATCCTTTTGCTGGAGCTGATGGAATGATCTCAATAACTTTATGGGCAGCTTTGAGTGAGGGGACTATGTCACTTTCACTTACAGATGAAGAAATTTCTCCTAAGTTTAAAGCTTGTATGTTGGTCTGCACATGCTAAAGAATGGGATCCTTCTCAAGTTCTCTCTGCTATACTTTCCAAAGATATGTGTTGTCTGGAGGATATATAAGGAGTATCAATTACATTTATCAGAGTACGGGTGTTTGTGCTTCTCACATCAGCAAGACTCATTATGCTTTAAAGAGATACGTGCCTTCAATTAAAAAAGAAATGAGCTGGTGAGTGGACAGCAAGGAAAAAGCATTATTATAGAATAGTAGTACAGGTTGCTGTTTGGGGGGAGGACACCCACGGCATGTGGAGTTTCCCAGGTTAGGGATCGAATCCGAGGTACAGCTGCTGGCCTATGCCACAGCCACACCAATACAGGATCTGAGCCACGTCTGCGACCTATACCACAGCTCACGGCAACGCCAGATCCTTAACCCACTGAGCGAGGCAGGGGATCGAACCTGCAACCTCATGGTTCCTAGTTGGATTTATTTCCACTGCGCCATGATGGGAACTCCCAGGTTACTGTTTCTGCATTGAAGTGGGTGTTTATCAGTTTATGCTTAAATAGCTATTTGAGTAATCAATTCTAAACTAGTTATTGGAGGAAGAGGTTTTACAACCTCTTTATTTTTCTTAGTGTGACACATTAAGGTAAAAGAAAGGACATGTTTCTGATTCTACATTTCCATGAAAATATTTACATTTCCCTAAAACCCACTTAAAGGAGCAAATGTCTTATTCACAATCTCGTAGTAATTGCAAGCTTATAACATGTTTTATGATTGAGGTTTAATGCCAGGTGACAGGTACTATTTGGAGTATGTGAAATTAGGAATTCCAAAAACATTTTGAATCTTATATTTTCTTAGTTTCTATTCTTTAGATCCTCCAAAGAGTTCTTAATTCTGAGGAACAATTAATGTCAGTTTTATAGAATGGAATTGTGATCTGCTTAAAAATTGCTTTCCTTTTTTGTGTTTTCCTAGTGAGATTTAATTTCTGCACAGAGTGGTCATTTATAGTTGTTATTCCACAAAAGTGTGAACTACTCGATGAGAGAGAGGGAATGAGGGGGGAAAACCTTACCTTCAGGGCATTAACTCTTTGAATGTTCCTTTTTAAATTATCTTGAAGCAAAGTACAAATCATTATAATGCACTTTGTGGAAAGTATGATAAAATTCTCACTATATTACCTGGACTCTTAAGCAGAAAGCTTTTTGTTGTTGTTGTTAAGTGTATCCCCCCTTTTTTGTCTTTCTTTCTTTTTAGGGTCATGCCTGTGGCATATAGAAGTTCCCAGGCTAGGCGTTGAATCAGAGCTGCAGCTGCTGGTCTACACCACAGCTCAGAGAAATGCCAGATCCTTGACCCACTGAGCAAGGCTAGGGATTGAACCTGCCTCCTCATGGATACTAGTTGTGTTCATAACCCACTGAGCAACAAAGGGAACTCCCATAAGTGGGTCTTTGTTCTTCCCAAATCCCGCCATCACCCTTTGGCCCCTAAACAAGTAATACTTAAAGATATACTTTGTAGTTCATCATTCTGTGTCAGAAAGATGTCAGAGTCCTTTTAAAGTTTTGTTTTTCCCATGGGTAGGCTTTATAGTCAAAGACTTTACTGGTATAAGAACATTTTAGGCAAGAGTTCCATTTAGAGTTTACCAGCCCCCTCCACAAATCTGAAACTAACCCAAAATGTGTATTTCAGGGTTCCTGTTGTGGTTCAGTAGATTAAGAATTCAACCCGTGGTGACTGGGGTTACTGCAAAGACACAGGTTCGATCCCTGGCCTGTTGCAGTGGGTTAAAGGATCCGGTGCTGCCGCAGCTGTGACATAGGTTCCATCTGTGGCTCAGATTCACTCTTTTGCCCAGGAACTTTCATATGTTGTGGGTGATGCCATAAAAAAGATGTATTTCACGTGGGACTCTGTTTAAAAATGTAGTGAAATGTCATTTTCTATATCAGTTGGAGGATTTTCCTTCCCATTAGCTATTCTATCGCAGAACTTGTATTTATACTAGCATGGCTTTTGGGATGAAACATTACTATTTTGCTGCTGGAAAGCGGGATCCCATTCATTACAAGTGATGGTAGTAAATCCTAGTTGAACTGAACCGTGCTAACAGAAGACTGCAGAGGTATTTGTTATTTTTCAGCAAGTAGGCTTTCATATCTTTCAGGGAGAAATTGGAAGGATTAAAAAAGAAAGAGAAGAAAAAAGTAAAAGACAGGCATTACTGGCTTAAAGTAGAAATACCACAAGCTTTTGGTTTAACTGAACAGATACAATCTGCACAACTATATATAATGCTATAAAATAGGTCACATATGTATGTAGAATTAGTTAAGGATGCACGCCTTCACTATCATGCTTACAAAACAGTGCTTCTATTTCTTGTGTGAAATTCCCTGCCAGTGGCACGGGGAATGTAGAGGGATGTTTTCAGATGTTCTTTGAATGGGGCCACTTTGGCTGAGCAGACCTGAGAGACATCATATATCCCCTACCTAACCTACTTAGGTTTGCAGCCACAAGGATCCCATTAAGGCTGCTTTCAGTGGGATCCCAGGGGGAGCTGATGATTAATGTTCGCCAGACACAGAAGTACTGAGATTGTCGTGTTATTAGCACTGCTATTCTAAGATCCCAGTCATCAAGGACCACAGGAGATCTTGTTTTGATAACCGCTAATGAAGGAGATGTAATGTGTAGCAGTCGTCATTTTTAGTAATGAACAGTTTTACTACCTGCTTAGTTTGTAGCTTGCGTCAACAAATGAAAGGAAAACAAAAGAAAAAGTATTGACCGTTTGTTAGCATTGATCTAGCTGGAGAGTTCCAACTTCAGAGTATCGATGTGTTCATTCATAGAGGGGGCCAGTATAAATAAGAATGTGAGGCCATGTCCTTGGACCTAGCAGTGACATGTGCAATGGATTCATAATTTGTGCTGGAATGGTTTTCTGGCTATAGATGAAAATCTTATTAGATGAAAGATTCTTATTTTCCTCATCATGAACATAGTGGGAACCACATTTAAAACTTGTGTAACTATTAGTGGTAGGGTATCTTTCAGAGACAGGCCAACGTCACCAATCCATGATGTTTCTAGGTGTGACAGTGGGGGATAAGGGGCCCTTTTGAGATTCTGAAAAAGAAATGCAATCTCCAGTGAAAAGCTTATGCATCTAAAATTTGGATAGTTTCAATTTTATAAAAACCATTCCTAGATCTTATAGGATTAAGCGAACCTAATTTGTGGAGGCCAACCAAGTTCAGTTCAGTTTAATTCAGTCTATTTCTTGAGTGCCTTCTATATGCTTGACACGGTTGCTAAATTGTTTTTCATTAATTTATTTTTTAAATTTTATTTTTGGAGTTCCTGTTGTGGTTCAGTGGAAACAAATCTGACTAGTATCCATGAGGACACAGGTTTGATCCCTGGCCTCACTCAGTGGCTTAAGAATCCAGTGTTGCCCTGAGCCATGGTGTAGGTTGCAGATGCCTCTCAGATCTGGCGTTGCAGCCAGTGGCTACAGATCCAATTTGACCCCTAGCCTGGGAACCTCCATATTCCATGAGTGCGGCCCTAAAAAAACACCTTAATTTTATTCGAGTGTATTGATTTACAGTGTTGTGTCAATTTCTGCTGTACAGCATGGTGGCCGAGTCATACAGAGATGTTTGTTACTTCTCAGCAAGCAGGCTTTCATATCTTCTTTTTCTCATGCTATTTTCCATCATGGTCTATCCCAAGAGATTGGATCTAGTTCCTTGTGCTATACAGTAGGACCACATTGCGTATCCATTCTAAATGTAATAGTTTGCATCTACTAAACCCAAACTCCCAGTCCATCCCACTCCCTCCTCCTCCCCCTTGACAGTCAAAAGTCTGTCCTCCATCTCCATGAGTCTGTTTCTGTTCTATAGGTGGGTTAATTCGTGCCATATTTTAGATTCCACATATAAGTGATAATCATGTGGTTTTGTCTTTCTCTTTCTGACTTCACTTAGTATGAGAATCTCTAGTTGCATCCATGTTGTTGTAAATGGCTTTCCTTTCTTTCCCTTTCTTCCTTCCTCTCCTCTCCTCTCTCCTTCCTTCCTTCCTTCCCTTTTTTTTCCTTCTTTTTAGGGCCACACCCATGGCATATGGAAGTTCCCAGGCTAGGTGTTGAATCAGAGCTGCAGCTGCTGGCCTACACCACAGCCACAGCAACGTGGGATCCGAGCCATGTCCGCGACGTACACCACAGCTCATGACAATGCCAGATCCTTAACCCACTGAGTGAGGCCAGGGATTGAACTTGCATCCTCATGGCTACTAGTCACATTCGGTTTCTGCCATGCCACAACAGGAACTCCCTATTTCATTCTTTTTTTATGGCAGAGTAATATCCATTGTGTATATGTACTAAATCTTTTGTATCCATTTTTCTGCTGATGGACATTTAGATTCTTGAATTTTGCTATCTGGCATCATAATTATGTTTGAAGCAAAACGAATTTCACATTGTGTTGGTTGCCATCAGTAGTCTAGAGTGCAAAGGAGGGTGACTTAGGGGAGCTCCCCAAGACCCTGACTTAGAATATTTTTTGCAAGGGATATTGACATCTGTCCAAGTGCAATTCTGTATTTTGCAGATGAGGAAATGAGGGTCTAGGGAATTAAACATCTTTCCCAAGATCATAACAAGTTGCAGAACTGGAACTGGCTGATGGTGCCTCATATCTATTTTAGCGTTATTTCTGCTGTCTCTCATAATCTTTTTCTTTATTGTATGGTTCCATTTGTATGAAAAACTCAGAAAAGATTAATTGTAAAGACAGAAAGTAGATTATTGGTTACCTGGGAGCTGGAGGTGGGAATGGGGTTAATTATATTGGTTGTAGAAAGGTCATATTGGGGTGATGAAAATGTCCTAACTCTGGTTATAATGATGCTTGCACAATTTGATAAATTTACTAAAAAGTATTGAACTGTTTGTGACTAGAATGGGTATACTTTAAAAAGGTGAATTTTATGACCTATGAATCATACTTCAATAAAACCTTGCTCTTCAAAGTGTGTCAATGGATCAGCAGTGTGAGCATTATCTGTTATCTGGTTAGAAAAGAAAAACCTTAGGCCTTTCTCCTAACCTCTTAATGAAAAAAATGAGAAGAATCGTAATGTAAATAGTCTCCTAAAATATTTTGATGAAGATGGTGATTTTGTTTAGCTAGCTTAACTTTAAATTTTACTGTAATAGAAAATACAGACGTAAGCTTTACCCTAGCTACTGTCAAAGCTCTAATAAATGTCAAGTTTATGATGTCTGAATTAATATAACTTATTATTACTCTAATGGAGAATACCGGATATTTTTTCCTTGAGATGTAAAGGATTTCACATTGTTATAAAATAGGTACTTTTCATAGATTTGATTTTGGGAAAAGGTATTCGGGTTTTAATTGATAACTTAGTTTTAAAAATATTAAATTGTTAAAAATGGTAAATACGAAACACTGTGAAAATATGCCAAATGCTTTAAAATGTTAGTTGAAAGAAATAGGATATAATATTGTCTGTGAGTCTATGCAGACATTCACAACAATCGCCTATGGTAATCATTCAACTAGATGCTGACAACAGGGAAAAAATTTAACATGTTACCCAATCTCATGTTTAGTGAGGAGCTTCTAGTTTAGTCAGGAAGACAGATGTTAAAAGAAATAATTACATAAGTGATCAATAAGCTACAATTATAATTGTTAATAAGAAATAAGAAGTACTAGAAGAGACCATTTCAGGGGGACATAATTGAGTCTGAATTATGGGGGCTGGTTGTCAGGCAAAGTGTTCTGAAAAGTGAAATGTAATTTGAGTCCTGAAAGGAGATGAATAGATTTTGGTAGACAGAGGAAGGAAGCCTGGAGGGAGGAGAGGGGTCTCAGACAGTGTGCAGAGCCTAGTGAAGTAAAATGCTGAGAGGAGCAGGTGAGATGCTGAAAAATAGACAGCAAATAGAGAGTGGTTAAAGATAAGTCAAACCATGCATGTCCTTCTAAGTCCTTTGGAGGATTTTGGGGGGTAGGAAATAGTGCAAGGGGTTTACTTAAGAGGCTATTGAAGTGGTTCAGGTGGACAGTAATGGTGACTTTATCTGGGTATTACCTGTGCAGGTGGGAGAAGGCAGGTCGATTTAAGAGATGGAAGAATGGACCGTCATTAAAAAGTCTACAAATAAGAAATGCTGGAGAGGGTGTGGAGGAAAGGAAACTCTCTTATACTATTGGTAGGAATGTAAATTGGTGCAGCCACCATGGAGAACAGTCATGGAGGTTCCTTAAAAAACTAAAAATAGCATGGGGAACTATATCTAATTACATGTGACAAATCCATGTATGTACATGTAATCGGGTCACCACATGGTGCAGTTGGAAAATCTGACAGAAATCTGTAAACCAGCTATAATGCAAAAATAAAAAATAAAATAAAATAAAATAGAAAAAAAAAACTAAAAATAGAGTTGCCATATAATCCTGCAGTCTTAATCCTGGTCATATATTAGGAGAAAACTCTAAATCAAAAAGATACGTGTACCCCATTTTTCATAGAAGCACTCTTTACAATAGCCAAGACATGGAAGCAACCTAAATGTCCACTGACAGAGGAATGGATAAAGATGTTATATATACATATGCAATGGACTATTACTCAGCCATAAGAAAGAATGAAAAAAATACCATCTGCAGCAACATGGGTGGACCTAGAGATTATTAAGTCAGGCAAAGATAAGTATCATAGGATATCACTTATATATGGAATCTAAAAATGATACAAATGAACTTATTTACAAAACAGAAATAGGCTCACAGATGTAGAATACAAACTTATGGTTGCCAAAGCGGGTAGTGAGGGGAGGGAGGAGCGACACATTAGGAGTTTGGTATTAACATATACATGCTACTATATATATAATAGGTAAACAACAAGGACCTACTCTATAGCACAGGGAACTCTAGTCAATATCCTATAATAATTTATAATGGAAAAGAATCTGAAAAAGTATATGTATGTACACACTCAATTATGTGATATATATATATCACTCACTCAATTATGTGATATATATATATATCACTGAATTAGTTTGCTGTAAATTTGAAATTAAAATGTTATAAATTAATTATATTTCAATAAAAAATGTAAAATGGAGAGTCTCCTAAAAAAGAGAATGGGTAGGTCTTAAAGATGAATTCTAGATAAAAGAATGAATGGCTAGGGATAACTATTAGATTCCTATATAACATGGTTACAAATCTATATACATTATAAGGAAAAATGGTAGAAGAAATACAAAAAAATAATCAGAGATGGGTTAAGGTGAAGGGATTATACATTATTTTTTTCTCTTTTTTAAACCAGTTTTCATAGAGCTGATAATTATTTCTGTAATTAATGAAAAAAAACATTTAGCAAACACTAAATGATTGCCTATATTTAGCGTATTGTTAAATTTCTCTCCAGAGGAATGTGATTACCTTAGTTGCATAATTTTCCCTTATGTTTGAGCCTAGTGCATTTTCAAGTGATACAAATGCTGTTTCTGTCTCTTCTCTTGAGATGAAAATCAACAACCTGGTAATCTCCTAATCTAAGAATAATTCCTACTGATTGTGCCTACATGTTTGCCTTCCTCAATTTCATTACATTACCTTCTAATTACATTCCATTGTAATGTGGATATTATTTGAGAATTCAGAATCTCCTTTGTTTGGGGCCAGTAGATATGTGCCGATGACTTTGGAACACAGGTGCACTCTTCTTGGGAGTCAATTGTAATCACTTTAGTTAGGATGATGTGAAGTGAGACTCTTCCTCATTTTGGTGAGGTTTATAAAAAGGTAAATATTAAGTAAATATAATGCATTCTTAAATTCTCAATAAAAATATTATATGTATGTCTGAAAATTGGTTTCTGTGCAAGAGCAGGGACAATCTCTTAAGAAAATTGTATTATTAAATCCATGCTAAATAGTCCCTTTGGAAGTGCTGAAGATTTCGTGTTTATATTACCACTGAATATTTATGGAGTATATTTAAATCTCTGCCTTGTATATAATAGATGCTCCAAAATACTCAATGGGCATATGAAATTTGGAAAATACTTAAATGATGCTGTTTTTGCATATTACTGCCATGGCAGAAAGTTTAAGCAATTAAAAATTCTTATTGAGTCAGCCTAAGTCATTTTGAGATCATCTTGCTTGTGTACAAAACTTTTTGTTGAGTGGATTTTGAAAAATATATTTTAAAATGTTTTCCTCTGCTTAGGTAGTAGTTTAGGTTTTTTTTCTTTATTACATTTATTTTGGAAACATATTTTTTTTACTTTCTCATGCTTATTTTGGAAAATTGTCAATTTTTTTTGTTTCTGTTTTTGTTTTTAGCTTTTAAGAGTCTCATTAGTGAAGTAGGCAGCCAAGATGGAGTAGAAACAGGATGAGAGTAGACTTTGGAGTCAGACAAACCGGATTTGAATCCCACATTGACCAATTATTAGGAAAACACTCAGATTTTTTATTTCTAGTGTCTTTCCCTGTCTAATTGGCATTTTTGTAAAGATGTGGAATAGTGGTTAAAGCAAGAATTTGGAATTCAGCAAGGGAGTCTTGGAATACCAGCTCCACTCTTTATTGTAGGAATGAGCCTTGGGGCAAGTCACTTAGTCTTCCTGAATCTCACTTTTTTCAACTGCAAGATGGGAAGCCTAATATTTTTCACAAAGGGTTTTTATTCATTTAAGTTGCTGAAAACATTGCATACCGTAAAGTGGCAAATGTTAATTATAACGATAGCTTCATTTTTTTCTGACGTCTTACCACATCAGGGAAAAGGTTTACAAGAGTTTAATATATATTTACCTTTTAATATGTCACAAATTTTGGTTTAGTTATGAACAACTGATATTGGGTGCCTGTTATGCACTGGGCTCTCTTCTAGGAGCTTTGGAAATATTGTGCAATCTAATTTCCATAGGGAATTGCAGGACGGGGTAGTGCTCCTGGTACTGCAGATTAAGACATTTAGGTGCACCCAGGTGACATGATTTACCTGGTCCTGTGCCATAACTGAGGGACAGTCCAGCACTGCGCCTTGTCTTCTGTGATTCCGAGACCATTGCTAATTTGTTTTTATACTGACTCATTTTTCTCAGTGTCTACTGATGAAAAAAAATATATGTACATATATATAATTTTTTTTACACTAGGACCTCATTGCTTATTCATTCCAAATGTAATAGTTTGCATCTACTCCCCCCAAAACTCCCCATCTATCCCACCCTCCCCGCCCCCCACCCCTGGCAACCACAGGTCTGCTCTCCATGTCTGTGATCTGTTTCTGTTTTGTAGAGAAAATATATTTTGATTAGAGCGCAGTTTCACATCTCGCTTTACACTAGTTGCCCCCCCACCCTGCACACACACCCCCCGCCAAAGCCCATTGGATTGCCCATGCCTCTGCAGTTGCAAGCTGGCTCTATTCCCTCCATATTGTTGACATCACGAGTCTTCAATAGTCCGTTTTTATATTTAAGATTCTAGCATTTAGAACACATTTGAAACAAATGCTACAAAAGATATTTCATCTCAGTGGCACATTTTCCTACCCACATAACAAATTTTCTCTTAACAGGAGACACCTGTAGACTCTTTTGAATCATATTGAAGGTGGATTGCAGCCTATTTTATAGTTCTTATTTTGACTCCATGCATTATTCATCTTTCTAAGCCTTCTTGTTCGTGCTAGGTAATGCAAAATGCTTTTCTCCTAAAGGCATGATAATTGTCAAAAATTGTAGGCTTAGTTAACCTCATGACCAGTCTAGGAAACCAGAGATAAATAACCACCACATCTAATAAATGAAAGTTAATTGATGGTTGTGAGAAGGCACTTGAAATAAGCCCAGTATTCTTTTTTGGGGGGCCGCAACTGCGGTATATGGAGGTTCCCAGGCTAGGGGTCGAATTGGAGCTACAGCTGCTGGCCTATACCACAGCCACAGCAACGCCAGATCCGAGTTGTGTCTGCAATCTGTACCACAGCTCACAGCAACGCCGGGTCGTTAACCCACTGAGCAAGGCCAGGGATCGAACCGGCAACCTCATGGTTCCTAGTCGGATTCATTAACCGCTGCACCACGAGAGGAACTCCAAGCCAGTATTCTTGACTTTTACTTAGGATTTCCTTACAGATCTTGGTAGAGAATAAGAAGAATAGATTTTCCAAAGTGATTTCTCCTTTAAAAAATGTTAAACATTAACACACTTCAGTAGATGAAGATTTTGACTTGGGGTTTGTTTACCTTGGGACCGTATCATTGGAGACATTTTCTTTTCTCTCAGAATGTATCTGACTCTTTCCAGGAGCTGGTAGCCCCTTAAAAACCACACATGCATACAGGCTTCCACTTGAGCTTTCACTAAAATAACGTAGATTTTTTTTAAGGCATAACTCCTAGAAGCTGGTTTTCTTCTTAGGTCATAGCTCTCCTCTTCCATCCAAGCCATTTGTCATCAGATGGGAAATAAGGTTGCAAAGATTTAACTAACAGCCTTTGAAAGACCAGGAACATTATTATTCTGGATATGGCACACTTCTTTTCTGTTTACATCCTTCAATGAAGATGATCAAAATATGTGATAAAGCATATGGCTCAGGAATTTGATAGTTTTTCCCTTTTAATAAGCACAAACCTTTAATTTTACTGTTTAGTCATTTCCTATGTTTACAATTACCTTAAACACTTTTATAAGTAAAACATAATTCTAATTAAAACAAAATTTAAAGAAATATAGCCCCTAGGAATTTATCAATGGTTTTCCTTTCATATTTATCAATTGTTACTAGTTCCCTTTTTTTTTTTTTTTGGTCTGGTATATGGTTTATTTTTAAATGTGAAAGTTCAAGTTTACAAAAACAAATGGATTGGATGGGTACATTTGTGAATTCTGAAGCATAGACATTTCTCCATGTTTGGAGGATGTGATCAGATATTTGTACAATTTTTGTCATTGTTGAAATAAAAGAGGCACTGAGCCTAAGGAGCATTGTACCCAGAATGATATGAAAAATAAATAAATCAGGGTACAGGGCCCTGAATCCCAAGGAGGTGAAGGAGAATAAATTTGGCCTTGGTTGGTGCTATCCTCACATGGCCTCTGGATATCTTGTTGAAAAGCCTCTTTCAGATATATCACAGCATAAGTTGGATAAATTTACTGATTGAATAGAATGAATAGGGCAGGTAAATTGCAATCAAGAAGACATCTATAGAAATATTCTTCCTGCTTTTCTTCTTTTGTTTGTATGTGATTTTTTTCTTTTTTATTAGTGTATAGTGGATTTACAATGTGCCATTTTCTGAGGTATAGCAAAGTGACCCAATCATAAATATATTTATATATATACTCCCTTTCTTAAATTATCTTCCATCATGTTCTCTCCCAAGAGATTGGATATAGTTCCCTGTCCTGTACAGTAAGACCTCATTGCTTATCCATTCTAAATGTAATAGTTCACATCTACTAACCCCAAACTCCCAGTCCATCCCACTACCTCCCCTGTCTGCCTTGGCAACCACAAGACTTTTCTCGGTCTGTGAGTCTGTTTCTGTCTTGTAGATAGGTTCATTTGTGCCATATTTTAGATTCCACATACAAGTGACGTCATTTGGTATTTGTCTTTCTCTGTCTGATTTACTTCACTTAGTATAAGAATCTCTGGTTGCATCCATGTTGCTGTTATTCACTTTATTTCATTCTTTTTTATGGCTGAGTAGTATTCCATTGTATACTGCATCTTCTTAATCTGTTCATCTGTCAGTGGACTTTTAGGTTGTTTTCATGTCTTGGCTATTGTAAGTAATGCTGCAGTGAACATAAGGATACATGCATCTTTTTGAATTGTAATTTTGTCCAGATACATACCCAGGAGTGGGATTACTGGATCATACAGTAGTTCTATATTCAGTTTTCTGAGGAACCTCTATACTGTTTTCCATAGTGGATGTACCAGTTAACATTCCAACTAGCAATGTAGGAGTGTCCCCTTTTCTCCATACCCTCTCCAGCATTTCTAATATGTAGACTTATTGATGATGGCCATCCTGACTGGTATGAGGTGGTACCTCAATGAAGTTTTGATTTGCATTTTCTCTAATAATTATTGATGTTGAGCATTTTTTCACGTACCAACTAGCCATCCATATCTCTTCTTTGGAGAAATGTCCATTTAGGTCTGCCTATTTTTTTATTGGGGTGGTTTTTTCTTTTTTTAATTGTTGAGTTGTATGAGTTGTTTGTATATTTTGGAGATTAAATCCTTGTAATTTGCATCATTTGCAGTTTTTTTCCTGTCATTCCATGATTGTTACTATTTCTTTATTACATTGCTAGTTTACTCTGAGTATTTTGAGAGGCCCTGGTCATTTTTATGGTAGGAGCTTGTGTGTTAACCACACATGCACACACAGTTTTTGTTTTATTTTATACTTCTCATAATAATGACATCTCAAGAACTATTTTAACTCAAATAAAGAGCCCTCTCAGCTATTACAGACTTTCTATGTATTTTTTCTTCTAATTCAGGTACCTGGGCTGTCTTTTCTTTTTTCTTTTCTCATGTGGTTTTATTTTATTTTTCTTAAAAAATTTTCTATTGGAGTATATTATTAGACTAATGCACCAGAATCAACTTTGTCTTCTAAGAGGTAAGAAAGCCCCCAAAGAACTAGGATACCAGGTTTATAGCTGGTATTACCCTTGGGGCTCCACCAGTTCAGTTGAAATTTATCTAAGCAGCAAAGGTATCTGCATAGTTACTTTGCCGGCTCGTAGCACTTTTGGCTTCAGATTGCTTTAATATAAAATGAGAGTTCTCCAGTGTTGCTCACTAAGTAATTTTTCAGATCCTAGCCATGGGTGCTAGGATTCTATGTATTTTAGAATATAATAACTGGATACCCCTTCATACGCAGACTGAGATTTTTTCTCTTTCCAGTCACTCTGAGGTCATCTGACAGTGGTTATTGACAAGGGTAAAGAACCCATCCCCTCTCAGATTCTTTATGTGGGAAAAGAATCTGAAAAAAAAAATGGATATATGTATGTGTATAACTGAATCCCTTTTTGCAGAGCAGAAATTATCACAATCTTATAAATCAACTGTACTTCAGTAAAACTTTAAAAATTGGAAAAAAAAGAATAAAGAAATCAATTGACTATTTTTTTTAAAGAACTAACCCTGAAAAGGTTACTTACTGCTGAATATATCCAGCCTAAGTATTAAAATGCTTTCTGGCCTACTCTGGTAAATTCTTGAATTTTAAAGTGAAAAGGAGAGTTCCTGTTTTGGCTTAGGGGGAAAAGGACACAATGTTATTTCTGTGAGGATGTGGGTTTGATCCCTGGTCTTGCTCAGTGGGTTAAGGATCCGGTGTTGCTGTAAGTTGTGCTGAAGGTTGAACATGTGGCTTGGATCTTGTGTTGCTGTGGCTGTGGTGCAGGCCTCAGCTACAGCTCTGATTTGACACCTAATCTAGGAACTTCAACGTGCCTCAGGTGCAGCCTTAAAAAATAATAATAATAAATGAAAATAAATAAATAAAGTGGAAAGAAACTGTTAGGGTTCATCTAGTGAGTTTACAGATAAATAAAAATGGGGAAATTAGGGCTACTTAGCTTTAAAATTTTTCATTAGTAACTTTCATTCATTCATTTATTCATTCAACGACCTTTTATAAGTGTTCCTACCCTGTGTGGGTCCTGGAGCTAAAAGTATAAACATAGTCCCAGCACTCATGGTGTCATAGTCCATTGGAAGAGGGAGACTGGCCGAGAATTACCACGCCAAATAAAACCTTATCATAAAAACACATTCAAAGCACTCAGAGACCACACCTATAATTGCAGATGAAGAGTTGACACAGGAGTTTCATTTTAAAGAATAAGTATTTACCATGCAGGGGAGGGAGAGAAGGCACCATGGGCAGAGCAAACAGATGTCGGGAAAGAGCACAGTCACTTCAGCAAATGCTTAGTGTGTTAGTGTGATGGGTGAACAGGACTTCACAGTGGGGGTGGGGAGGATGGCTGAGTCTCCACTGTGGGGGCTGTTAGCAGGGACAGCTCATACACAGCTGAACATTCAGTTAGGACAAAAGGTAGGGCTCTGTGAGTTGTGAAAATGTTGAAATAGTTCCAGGCTGGTTGATAAATGGCCATTGATCTGAGGCCCCTCCCATGGTCCTGTTGAACCCCACCCCCTTAGCACTCCTCACAGCTAGTGATTCAGCAATTAAAGAGTTGATACCTGGCACTAGGCCTTTAGGGATCCCTTTAGTGCTAAGGGTAGTTAGTGCTGATTGTTCATTTTTTTGAGCATTTCTTCTCTTTTGCCATGTGGAAGTACATCAACTTTATCCTACAGGGTAAGACTTGAAAACCAAATGCCTCCAGGAGTCAGGCAGGCTACACAGAAATGAGTGAAACTAGTGGATATAAACAGCAGGAAAAGGTAAGAGCTATAGTGAATTGGAACATTCAAATTAATTTAAAAAAAAAACTCTGTCAACAAATACGAATTAATGTTACTGGTCCTCAAATTTTGCGTAAAAGGAATAGGGAGCCATAATGAGAGTTGATTGTTCTTAAACTAGGGGGAGGGGGTGATGCAAGATTTATTTTTTAAAATATACCATGAGAGTTCCCAGGTGGCTCAGTGGGTTAAGGATCTGGCATTGTCACTGTTATGGCTTGGGTTCAGTCCCTAGTCTGGGAACTTCTGCATGCCGTGGCATGACCAAAACAAAAAACAACAACAAAAAAAGGCCATCCTGTGGTAGGATCCTACAAAGTTAATTCAGGAATTGTAGAGCAATTTATTAACTTTGTGTATATTCAGGAATTTCCTGGTGGCTCAGCAGGTTAAGGATCCGGCATTGTCACTGCTGTGGCTTAGGTCTGATCCCTGGTCTGGGAACTTCTGCATGCCACAGCATGGCCAAAAACACAAAAAACAAAAACTAAAGATACTGCTATGAGGTTCTGATAGACAGAGATTACAGAAGACGTGGAGATACAAGACCAAGAACATGAGCTGTTATTAGTTTCAAGGCTGGATAAGAAAATACTGGTGTAAAATCAAAGATTTTGGATTGTATATGAAAACAAAGTTTTTTCTATATAGTAGAACAATAAAAAGGATTATTAAGGAACAAATGTCATTTCTATCTTAAAATGTTTCATGTACCCAATGCACAGTGGTAGAAGCTAAACCAGTGATTTTTCAAGGAACTTTCTAGGTCTGTGATGCCCTGAAGCATATTAAATTAAGCAAAATATTTGTGGAGGAAAAGCAAACAAACACAACTGTGGGTGGTGAAATGGGCTGGAACAAATGCTGAAAGAAATCTTCAGTGTTACCAAGCAGGGGATTTGTATGGTAACATTAAAATGTTTTCAACAGTTCTGAGTAGGTTTTATTAATCAGTTTAACAAATTTGAGTACATGCTATATACTAGACAGTGTTCTGTGCACAGTTTTTTTTTTGTTGTTGTTGAAGTACAGTTGATTTACAATGTTGTGTTAATTTTAAACAGGACTTGTTAATTCACTTACTGAGAATTTACTGTGTGCTCAGCATACTTGTAGGCACTGGTGATAAACTAGAGAACAAAACAATCCCAGGGAGTTCTCATTGTGGCTCAGCAGGTTGCAAACCCAACTAGTATCCATGAGGACTCGAGTTCCATCCCTGGCCTCTCTCAGTGGGTTAAGGATCTGGTGTTGCCATTAGCTGTGGTGTAGATCACAAACATGTCTTGGATCTGGCATTGCTGTGGCTGTGGTGTAGGCCAGCAGCCGCAGCTCTGATTGGACCCCTAGCCTGGGAACCTCCATATGCCATGGATGAGGCTTGTAAAAAGACAAAATCAAAACAAAACCAGTTAATCCCTGCCTTCCATGGGCCTTCCATTCTAGGAAGTGAGACAGGCAATAAACCTGGTACAAGATCAGATACGGTGAGCAAACCTAGAGGATGGATTGAGGCACGGGAGGACTAGAGCCTGAAACCAACCAGGTATGTAATATCTGAGAAACTGGAATGCGGGGAAAGGTGACCGCTATGCAAAACATAATGAAAGTGAGTCTTCACAGACCCTAAACTGGCAGAACTTGGGATGGAAGGAATGGAAAAAGGGAGGTTGGAAGGGAGAAATTCACAGCCACTGAATGGTGAGTCTGAAGTGTTGGACACTTATTGCAGCAAAAGTGGGCTGCTAGGTTTTGATGAGCTCAAGTTAAGATTTCGCTGAGATGCCCAAGTGTTGCTCTTTCCTTCAATCGGCATTTCGCAAACGTTGGTGGGTGTCAGAATCACCTAAGGAACCTGACAAACATGCCAAGGTCTGGGGCCTGTTCCTTCAACCAGCCGGGGCCTCTGTGTTCCTTATTAGCTCACCAGGTGATTTGGACACAGCAGAGTTTGAGAACCACTGGCTTAGACAACCAGAGATACAAGTCTGGAAAGAGGAATTGAGCTAAGGGCTAGAGATGTATATTTATTTTGGAGTTTAAAATAGAAAAGTTGTGGGTGGGTCACCTCTCCCGGCTGATGAGTATACAGGGGGAAGAGAAGAAATTGTAGGGCAAGGGGTGATTGCATATTTGTGGTTGGTGGGAAGACAAGGAAGAGTCTGAAAGACAGACACATGAATTATTCAGCATAAGGGAAAGTGCAGAGAGCTCAGTTTCCCTTTAACTGGAATGTGGGTCCCATGGGGGCAGAGACCTCAGGGTTACCTTACACCTGGCATGGTGCCCAGTACTTAATAGGCACTTAATCAATATTTGTTTAGCGAATGAGTCCATGCATGTATGAATGGATATCATGAAGCCTAAAGAGAAACTTTTGGGAGATTGTAGGCAGTAGTATCACATGTACTAGCCTGAGGACAAGAGGGCTGAAATGTATAGGACTGCTGAGAGATTTGGTCAAAGGGAAGCATTGCTATAAAGAGAGGGGTGGTTAAGTGCAAGCAGTGAATTTAGGCTCTGCTGTCATTTATAAGCCAAGCTGTTGATGCTGCCTGAGTAGTTGATGAGCAGTGTAAAGGCCATAAGATATGTATGTACACATATAATACGCATGCTTAATACACATGTACACTTCGCTCAGTCCACATATATGTGTGTGTGTATTTGTATGCGTGTGTATCTGTGAAAGTATAGATAGTTAGCCCTAGAATCTTCATCGTGCCCTGTTGCCTTGTCATCCTATAGCTGCCTCCTTCAGGTTGTGAATCTTGTGGGAAGAAAGGTCCGTCAGGAGTCTTGCAGGCTGTGGGGGGCTTCCAGTCTTTGGGAGGTTGGAACACAGACAGAGGCAATGAAATGCTCAGGACACGTCTCCAACAAGCTGCATAAGCCACTTGCCACCCTCCGTCTTTCAGAGGTTCATTGTTCCCCAAGAACAGGTGTAATTACTGGAAATTGCATAAAAACGTAAAATTCTACTTGAAGACTTGTTAAAATCTCTTAAATACCAGGCACACATTTCCTTTGAAAGGATAAAATCTTTGTGTCACGAAGCAAAGATGCTTATTAGCCTGCTCTCTGGGATCTGCGGATTCGTAGATGAAGCAGCCAGCCGTTCTTGTATTTCGAAATGTCATGTCCAGCTGCCTCTGAATGAAGATTCACTTATCCTTTTCACACTGTTAAGTGTGGTCTATGGAGATGAACTTATCTCAGTCCACATGAATAGAGCCCATTACTGCTAATGGAAGTTTTACACATGTCTATAGAGGCGAATGGGCATTGAAATAATCTACATTTAGACTTAACAGTTGTTTTTTTTATTTAGCTGTCTTAAAGATTTCAATGATGATCCCTTTTTTGTCCCCAAATGCTGTTTGGAAGTGATGGTAGGAGTCTGGTGATGAGCCTAAGGTTGTAACTTTTAACAGGTGTAAGTATTTCTTTCCTCTGTTTCAGCTGAGAAGTTTTGAGAGTGAAATATTCACAGCCATTAAGAGACCTCCAATTTAATTTCTCATCATGCTTATTCTGTAGTTCACATTAAGTCCAGAGTGCTGAAGGAACGGAACAAGTGGACTTGTAGACATTCGATAGCTGGCCATGCCCTTAGCCATGGCGTCCCAGGATGCTCAGAACTTCTTCCAACCTCTCTCTTCCTGGATATCACAGGTTTATGAAGCTCTCCAGCAAGCAGGAGATGCATTATCTGCTTCGCTGGTTTACTTCAGCAAACAAGACTCTAAAGTGAGTGACAAGCTAGACCAGGACTTAGATGATATTCAGATTCAGGAAACTTACTTTGAAGATGAAGAACAAAGCAATGATTGGACTCAAGAAGACACAAATTCCTTGTTTCTTGAAGTGGATCATTTCTCCTGTTGTAATAGTGATTTGCAGGACTCTGCCCACAGTTCAAGCCCTAGACTTAGCCAACATGCAAAGGACTCATGTTCTATAGTGTCCCAGTGGCCCAGTCAGGCCCTTGATGACCAAAAGCCACCACATGTGCTTTCTTCTATTGTTGATGAAGAACATCACCTTGGAAAGCAAAGGAATGGCCTTCAACATGGCTTTGACGGTCAGCTGTCTGGTATTTTAGAAAATGTTAATGGAAAAAAGCAAGGTAAGCTAGCCAGCAATCATTTTCTCTGGGTTTGTCCAAAAGAATTTTCTGCTTATTTTATTTTGACTTCTTTCAGTTATCGTTTGGATTTTATTTTTCTCTCTCTTCTACTTTTCCAAATATTGGCCTCTTAATGAGAGATGTAATCCTTAGGAATATTTTCAATACACAAAACTTTCGAAGCTCCATATTGGTGGGTCCCATATTCCAAAACAATGGTTTTGAGCAAGTGAAATGAAGTGAAAACGAGTCTGTGGGTTCTGTTTGAGAAGCCCCTCATGCATATGTCATGCTGTTTAAAATATCTTTTAAAATATTCTTTAAAAAAAAAACTAGGTTAGGAATCTCTAGATGTTACTATATTATTCAGTGTGAAATCCTGTGCAAAAAGCCATACTTGTTGCAAAATTTTTAGTTGATAACACTCCAAGAACACTTCTCACAGTGTTTTACTGAGACATGATGTGAGATGACAGTAGATAGGAAATCTCTGGAATGAGAATAGCTTGATTTTCTTTTAGCCTTGAATGGAAAAGATACATTTAAAACAAACTGCCCATAGAGCTTTATCCTTTCAGGACTGAGCGTATAATGGGCCTTCAATAAATGCGTAATGAATATAGCGAAAATGTAATTAACTCTATCAAAGTAGCTGTAGTATGTTCTGGCGTATATTTTTCTCATGCTTCTATGACTCTAAACCTGAAGTAAGGACATCCCATCTCCCTGAGGAGCAGAGAGATACACGATTGCCCAGAAAGGTGTTGGGTGTATGAATATGATGTGTGTTTATAATGCATACATAGTTCATGCAGATAATCAGATCTTTTATGTTATATAAAGGTGAACTCATTAATTCTCTTCTTATTGGAGGGAGTAGACTTTTCTGGAATATTTTATAGTCTCTTCATCCACTTTCAGTGATTCCTCTTAGCTTTCTCTCTTTAGGGAAAAGTTTTATCCAGATACTCGAAGTCTTTGTAAATAAATAGACATAATTTCATATTCTTTTTTTCTTTTTTTAAATTACTTAATGAATTTTATTACATTTACAGGTGTGCAACAATCATCACAACCAAATTTTTATAGCATTTCCATCCCAAACCATCAGTGCATCCCCCCACCCCTAACCTGTCTCATTTGGAAACCATAAGTTTTTCAAAGTCTGTTTTATAATTTTACTCAAATTAAAGTGATATTAAATGCTAGAATGAATTGGCGAAAACAAAGTCGACTAGATATTCTTTCTGAATCTAATAAACTATAAATGAACATAATTCCAAGTTTTTTAAATTTATAGAGATAATTCTAGAAATGTCAGGCTACCACCAGTAGGACTTATTAGATTTGACTTGAAATTTATATATTATAAAAAGTTCTTGCTAAAGTTGAACTATATTTAAAAGTATTAACAGGTATTTGGCTCACTAGATGCTTAACACTGGCTTCTGTTAATTTTGGTAATTGTAATAATCTAATGGCAGTTAAACAATCGTGTTCATTTATTCGTTCTGGAAACGTTTAGTCACTAAACTGTAACCTCCTGGAAGCCAGGAGCCATGTCACAGATTCCTTTCTGTGTCCTTAATATCTCACACAATGTTAGGTGTGTAATAGGATATCAAATAATAATCACTGATGGAACAGCAACAAGGAAAGCTAACAACTCTAAGAGGTAAATACTATTATTACTCTCACTTCACAGTTGAGGAAATGGATGCTTAGAACTCAAGAATGTACCCAAGATCCCCATTTAGAAAGGGGCTTCTGTAGTCTGATTCTGGAGTTTACACATATAACTCTCACCTACTTTTTAAAGTTGTAATTTACATGTAATAAAATTTATCCTTCTTAGTGTACAGTTCTGTGAGTTTTGACAAACATGTCTGGTTTTCTAACCCGTACTACTATCAAAGTTAAAACAGTTTCATAACCTCCAAAAATTCTCCCAAGTCCTTCTGTAGTCGTTCCTTTTCCATACCTCCAGCTCCTGGAAATTGCTGGTATACTTTCTATCTCTATTGTTTGCCGTTTCCAAAATGTCATATAAATGGAATCATGCGGTTGGTACGCTTTTGAGTCTGACTTCATAATGCACTTATTGTAATGCACTTGAGATTTATCCGTGTTTTCTTGTCTTTTAGTAGTTTGCTTTTTTATTACTGAATAGTATTCCATTGCATGAAGGCCCCAGTTTGTTAATACATTCATCAGTTGAGAGCTATTTGTTTCTAGGTTTTAGCAATATGAGTAAAATGGTTATGAACGTTTGTTAAGCAGGTTTAACTTTATATTTTAAAAATCCCATTTTCCAAAGTACAGTTTTGCATTTTCAGAAGTTATATGTAAGATTGCCGGTCATTCATATTCCCAGCAGCACTTTGTGGTATTTTTTTTTTTTTTTGTCTTTTTGCCTTATCGAGGGCTGCACCCGCGGCATATGGAGGTTCCCAGGCTAGGGGTCTAACAGGAGCTGTAGCTGCCGGCCTTCGCCACAGCCACAGCAACGCGGGATCCGAACCACGTCTGCAACCTACACCACAGCTCACGGCAACGCCGGATCCTTAACCCACTGAGCAAGGCCAGGGATCGAACCCGCAACCTCATGGTTCTTAGTCGGATTCATTAACCACTGAGCCACGAAGGGAACTCTATTATTTTTGTTTTTAGCCATTCTCATAGCTGTGTAGTGATAACTCACATTGGGAGAAAATTCTCCATTGGTCTCTTGCATGTCCCGTGAGCAGAGCAGAGCCACAAACAGCCTTTTGTTTTGTGTTATCTTTTCAAATATTTGTTTGCTGTCCAGTGTAATAAAGTTAATGTCTCTATTCAGGGTAAAGCTTAGGCAAATCTGCTTGCAAATGACAGAGATTTTTCCAAGCTTGGTGTTCCCTGGCTATAACATAAATCTGTTGCATGCATGGACTCTATCTGGACCTGCCTCTGCATTGCCCTTGTGGTACTTGGAGGTGCTGTGAGTAATAAATTGTCCTTTATCTCTGACCCAGAAATCTTGCCTCTTTGCCAACGTCCATAAAACTGTAGCAGGCAAACCTAGAGTGCAAGTAGGCTAAAATTGTAAACACTTCATAGGTTTTAACATCCCATTTGGATTTAATTTGCATTTCCCTAATAACTAAGTGACACAGCATTTTTTCATGTAGATGTAATCTGTATGACTTCAGTAAAGTCTTCAAATCTTTTGCCCACTTTTATTGAATTATTTTTTTTCTTGTTTTTGAGATCTGAGAGTTATGTTTATATTCTGAATATGAATTACTTTCTAGGTATATACTTTAAAAATATTTTCTCGGAGTTCCTGTCGTGGCTCAGTGGTTAATGAATCCGACTAGGAACCATGAGGTTGCAGGTTCGATCCCTGGCCTTGCTCAGTGGGTTAAGGATCTGGCGTTGCCGTGAGCTGTGGTGTAGGTTACAGACGTGGCTGGGATCCCGCGTTGCTGTGGCTGTGGTGTAGGCCGGAGGCTACAGCTCCTGTTAGACCCTAGCCTGGAAACCTCCATATGCCGCGGGTGCAGCCCTCGATAAGGCAAAAAGACAAAAAAATTCTCCTAGTTTTGTGCCTTGAATTTTCATTATCTTAACAAAGTCCCTCAAAGAACAGAGATTCTTAGTTAAGTGAAATCCAATTTACCAAGTATTTCTTTTATGAATTGTGCTTTTGGTATCACATCTGAGAAATCTTTCTATAAGCCAGGGTAAGAAAGATTTTTTTCCTATGTTTTATTCTACAAATTTTAAAGTTATGGAGTTCGTGTTTAGAGTTATCTATTTTGAGATAATTTTTTATATAATACAAGATATGGATTAAGCCCTTCCCCATGTTGATGTCTAATCATGCCTATTCCATTTGTTGAAACTATTATTCTTTTTCCATTGTTTGACTTGATATCTTTGTCAGAATTTCTTATCTGTGTAAGTGTGGGTCTCTTTCTGGACTCCATATTTTCCCATTCATCTTATGTTTATGTGCTTTCTCTAATAACACACTATCTTGGTTACTATAGAATTATGTTCTTGAAATCAGGTGAGCACTCTGACTTTATTATATTTTCAAAATTGATTTGGAGTTCCCACTGTGGCACAGTTGGATCGGTGGTGTCTCTGCTGTGCCAGGACATGGATTTGATCCCTAGCCAAGCACAGTGAGTTAAAGGATCTGGTGTTGCCTCAGTGACTATGGCTCAGGTCTGATCCCTGGCCCAGAAACTCCATATGGTGCAAGGTGGCCAAAAAAAGAAAAAAAATTGTTTTGATTATTCTAGTTTGTTTCCATGTAGATTTCAGATTAGGCTTAGTGATTTTTACAAAACAGTTGTTGGGAATTTCATTGGGATTGTGATGAATCCACAGATCAGTTCAGAGAGAATGACATGCTAACAATTCTGTTTTTAAATCCATGTACATGGTATACCACTTCATTTATTTAGTTCCTAATTTTTTTCATCTGTTTTGTAGTTTCCAGCATATAGGTCTCATATGTATTTTGTTAGATTTTTACCTAAATATTTCCTTCTTTTTGGATATAATTATAAACAGTATATTTATAACTTTCAATTTCCAGTTGTTTTTTGCTAGTATATAGAAATGCCATGGATTTTTGTATAATAATCTTATATTATGTAACTTGGTGATGAGTTCTAATAGCTTTTTTATAGCTATTTTGGGATTTTCTACATTGATAATATTGTAATCTGTTAGAAAAATGATAGTTTTATCTGTTCCTTTTCAATATCCATGTCTATTAGTTCACTTTCCTGACTGATTATACTATATTGTCATGTTGAATAAGAATGGTGAAATTGAGTATCTTTCCTGTGATCCCGAGCTTAGCAGAAAAGTTTTTTCTTTCATTGTTGCTTAGCAGTTAGGTGTGGGTTTCTGTAGATGCTTTTTTTTTGTATTGTAGAATTTTCTATTGCAGTTCACTAAGAGTTTTTAAATAAAAAAGAATGTTGAATTATGTCAAATACAGTTTTGCATCTATTGAGCTTATCATATGATTTTTTTGTTCAATCTGTTGAAATGAATTACACTGATTAATTTTCGAGTATTGAACAAGTCTTGAATACCTGCATCAAATCCACTTAGTCATGATAGATATACTGTTCTTTTCAAGTACTGCTGGATTTGATTCGCAAATATTTTATTGAGATTTTTTTTCATCTATTTACATTAGTGATATTATTCTGTAGTTTTCTTGCAATATCTTCATCTGGTTTTGATATCTGGGTAATGTTGGCCTCATAAAATGAGTAATGAAATATTTCTCCTCTCTTACAGTCTGGACAAATTTGGGTTAAATTAACATTACTTATTTCTTTAAATGTTTGGTAGAATTTTCCAGTGAATTCACCTAAGCTTGGAGTTTTTTTATTGTTGTTGGAAAATTTTGAAATACAAATTAAATTTCATTAGCATGTATAGGGTTATTTATGATATCTTTTTCTTGAGTGACTTTTGGCAGTTTATATTTCTCAAGGATTTTTTTTTTAATTTCATCTTTGTTGTTAAATTTATGGGCATGTATTTTCTTGTTATCCTTTTGATGTTTGTAGGATTTAGAGTGGTCTGTTGTTTCCTGATATTGGTAATTTTTAATCTTTATTTTTTGCAGGGGTGTGGGGTCTGTCTGAATAGAGGAGTGTCTACCTGTATATCTATGTATTTTTTTCAAGAATTAGTTTTTAGTTTCATTAATTTTTCCCTGTTATTTTTCTGTTCCTAATTTCGTTGGTTTCTGTTATTTATTATATTCCTCCTTCTGCTTGCTTTGGATATAATTTGTTCTTTTTTAAAAATATAATCATTTAATGGATACATTTTTCCTAAACACTACATTGTCTGCAGAAATATTAATATAGTTTTATTTTCACTGTATTAAAATATTTCCTGGAGTTCCCATCATGGCTCAGCAGAAACGAATCCACCTAGGAACCATGAGGTTGCGGGTTCAATCCCTGACCTCGCTCAGTGGGTTAAGGATCTGGCGTTTCTGTGAGCTGTGGTGTAGGTTGCAGACACGGCTCGGATCCCATGTGGCTGTGGCTGTGGCGTAGGCCAGAAGCTACAGATCTTGTTAGACCCCTAGTGTGGGAACCTCCACATGCCACAGATGCGGCCCTAAAATGACAAAAAAGACAAAAAAAATTTCCTTACTTCCCATTTGACTTCCTTTTTGATGCATTGTTTATTTAAAAGTATTTTGGTTAAGTTCCAAATGTTGGGAATAGCCTAAGTAACTTTCTGTTACCAGTTTCTGGTTTAATTCAGTTGTGGTTTGAGCACATACTGTGTACTATTTTAGTTTAAAAAAATTAAAATTTATTTTATCATCCTAAACATGTTCTAACTTGTTGAATGTTTCATGTGTAAACTTGCAAAGACAGTATTTTGCTATTTATTGGATACAGTGTTCTATAAATTACTTCAAGTCATTTGAGGCTGTTTTTCATATTTCCTATATACTAATTTTCATACTGATTTTGCCTGCTGATTTTGTTCTATTGCTTTTGAGAGAGAAGTACTGAATTCGCCAACTTTACTTGTGAATGTGCCTATTTTTCTCTTTTTGGTTCTTTCAGTTTTTGCTTCATGTAGTTTGAAGCTCTGTTGTTAAATACAACACATTTTCGAAATATATGTTTCCTTGGTGACTTGGCCTCTTGGTCATTAAGTAATATGCTTTTTTGAATCCCTGGTAGTACTTCTTGAGCTGAAGTCTACTTTGATGGCTACTGCTGCTTTCTTTTGATTAATGTTGCCATGGCATGTTCTTTTCTATTCTTTAACTTTTAATCTGTCTTTAGCTTTATAGTGGGATTCTTGTACATGGCATATAATTGGGTCTTGTTTTAATATTTTACTTTTAATTGGTATGTTTAAGCTGTTTGTATTTCATGTAATTATTGATATTGAATAAACATCAGTCATCTTGTTAGATTTTTTTTCCTATTTGTTTCATCTATTCTTTGTTTCTTTTATTCTATTTTTTTTCTGCCTTCTTTTGGATTAGATATTTTTGTGATTCCATTTCATCTCCACTATGGGCTCACTATTTTTATCTCCTTTAAAAATGTTTAATGGTCATTCTAAGATTTTACAACATATATCTTTAATTAATTGAAATGTCTATCTTCATATAGTATTGTACGATTTCATGTATAGTTAAATGCTATTATACTCCCAATTTCTCCTTCCTGTCCTTTGTTTTATTATTGTTACATATGTTACTTTTACAGTTTCAATAAATATTTAGTATGCTGATACTGTTGTGCTTTAGTTGGTTGGTTGCCTCCTAGAGTGATTAAAATAAGAAAAAAGGAATCATGTATTTATCTCATTTATGTCATGTGACATATTATTTAACTTATTCTTGTGCATATATGTGGCTGATGAATTAGTTGTTGTTTGGAAAATATTTCTTATTTTTGAAATTTATTTTAGGTGGGTAGAGGATTCTGAGTTGTGTTTCTTTTAGCACTTTGTTTTCCATTTTGCTGTCTTACGGTTTGCATTGTTTTCTATGCATATAATACTTACTTTTGTCCTCTGAATATAATGTATCTTTTTTCCCCCCTTCCCTGTAGCACATGGAGTTCCCAGGCCAGGGATCAGATCTGAATCACAGTTCCAGCCTACACTATAGCTGCAGTGGCCGTGTTGATGCCAGATCCTTTAACCCACTGAGCTGGACTGGACCAGGGATCAAACCCTGTACATTTTCAACTCTGTGCCCTGGCACTGCAGAGAAGCCACCAATTCTGTTGCACCGCAGTAGGAACTCCTAATGTGTCTTTTTTCCCACAGGATGCCCTCCTTAGGGCATTTCATTTTTATCTTTGTTTTTCAGCAATGTGTCTAGAGGTATGTGTGTGTTATGTTTATATTTGTGTGTGTGTATATGTATATGCGTGTGTTCTAGCATTCATGTTTATTGGTGTTCTCTGTCCTTCTTGTGTCTGTGGTTTAGTGGGTTTCATTACTTTTAAAAAATTCTTGGCCATCATCTTTTCAAATATTTCTTCTAATCCATCCTCTCCTGATCCTCCAATTATGCCAGTATTATACCACTTGATATCCCACAGCTCTTGAATGTTCTTTTTCTTTCCTTCATTCTTTATTTCTCTTTGTATTTCTGTTAGGGTAGTAGTATTCAGTGACATAGCCATCAAGTTGACTAATATTTTCTTTGCCTGTGTGAGGTCTGGTGATGGGTTCATCAAAAGCTTTCTCTATCTCTGTTACCTTGTTTTTCATTTTTAACATTTTGATTTGATCAAAAAAAGTTTCACTCTCTCTGCTGACATTCCTCATTAATTCCTGCATGTTTATCCCTTTTTGCACTATGGTTTTTCAACATGTTAGTCATAGTTATTTTAAATTCCATATGTGATAATTGCAATACTTAAGTCATATCTGACTCTGGCTTTCTTGATTGCTTTATGTCTTGACAGAGTTTTTTTCCTCTGTTTTTTTGCTTGTCTTGAAATTTTTTACTGAAATTGAATATCATATGTAGGGGAAATAAGTAGTATTTCTGACTGGGAATAGGATAACCTTTTCTAATGGGTGCTTTTAGTGTGAGAGAGTTGAGTCAATTTAGTCAGAATTTGAGCTGGGTTTCAGTTTGTTGTTGTTATTTTTTTTTTCCTATTTAGGGCCACATCTGTGGCACATGAAAGTTTCTGAGCTAGAGGTCGAATTAGAACTGTACCTGCTGGCCTGCATCACAGCCATAGCAACACATCCAAGACATTCAGCCACCTACGCTACAGATTGCAGCAATGCCAGATTCTAAGCCTACTGAGTGAGGTCAGGGATCAAATCCACATCTTCATGGATACTAGTTCGTTTCTTAACCCGATGAGCCACAAAGGGAATTCCTGTTGTTGTTGTTATTGCTAATTTCCTTATAGTATAGCTCTCAAAATCCTCTCTTATTACTTGTGTTAAGGGTAGGCAGCTTGTTTGCTACAGAGCTTTGTCAAAATCTGCTCCATCATCGGGTTCAAGTCTCTCTTGTTGCCTATACTTCAGAGGGAATCTCTCTCTTTTCAGGCTGTTGGCCCGTTCTCAGAAAAAGCCTGACGTTATTCATTATTTGATGTTTGCTCATATGGTATGATTGTGTTGGAAGTTTCTGTTTTCTCCTGATCTGGAGCAGCCTCTGTCTCAGGCAGGTGATACGTTCCTGTGTCTTGGGTTAGCACCTTCTTCATAACCTTGCGCCTCTCAGAGTTAGAGGATATTCACCAGTCTTACTCCAGGACTTCTTTCTGCCTCTTCCCCAGAGGTGGAAGTTTCTATTCTGTTCTAGTCTTTGACCTTAACATGTGACTTGAAGGTGATGCGATTTGCTGCCCTTACCTAAGTGGCTTCTGGCTTTTATTCCATAGCGGACATAAGAGAGGAATCTTGGTGAGACTTCTCATTTTCCTTGGAGCAGCTACTCTTTCTCTCCTCCAGGACCACCAATGAGAGAACTTTCTCTACTCCTGCCCTGCCCTGAGTCTTTTTTGTGAGCACCAGGTAAGTTCTATGGGGCCAAAATTCTAAGTGGGTTTCAATATCCTGTGGGTTTGTGACTGCCATGAGTTCTCTACTCTTGTGCTAGTCCACACTTGGTCTTTAGAACTTCTTTGAAAGTGTTAGCTTCATTTTTCTTACCAGTCTATGTGAATCCAGCATCTGCCCCTGGCAAGCAAATGCTTGTGTCCTTTTTCGCACTGAAAGAAGTTTCTTTTTTGTGACTTTTAGATTAATTGGTGATTTGCTTTTTGCTTTTTAGGGCCACACCCACAGCATATGGAGGTTCTCAGGCTAGGGGTCAAATCGGAGCTATAACTGCTGGCCTACGCCACAGCCACAGCAACGCCAGATCCAAGTCACTTCTGTGACCTACACCACAGGTCAGGCAACACCAGATGCTTAACCCACTGAGCGATGCCAGAGATGGAACCCACAACCTCATGGTTCCTAGTCGGATTTGTTTCCACTGCACCACAACCAACTCCAATTTGTTGCTTTTTGACCTCAGCTCTCTGGGAAGTTTTTTTTAAAAATGTGTCATTTTATGTATTAGGTGGATTTTATTTTCATTTAAAAAGCAGGATCATTATTTCCAATTTTTCTACATTCTAATTAGAAGCTAGAATGTTGAGCTTGCACACTTAACACTGTACTCTAAAAGTGAATTGGACATCTCATTCATTTAGATAGTATGCTTGGTCTGGGAGATAAATGTACAAATAAAATATTGGTCTTCCCTTAAGTAGTTTTCAAATGCCTGAGAGATTGTTACATGTACAAAGTCCTTTTTAAAAAGTTGGTGTAAAATTAGAGCAGTTATATATATGGTAACTTTTGAGATGATTTTGCCAGTGGTGATCAGAGAAGGTCCCACAGAGAATATGATATAGGACTGCGGACACTAAGAATGATTATAATTTAACAGGTGAGCAAAGAGAGAAAGGTATTCCATTTGATGGAAAGGTGTGAACACAGACACGGGGCATTTTCAGGGATAGATCATGAGGCTGAAGCATAGGCTGCAACTGGAAAGGTCTTGGTTTTTTTTTTGTATCAAGGATTTAGCTTTATCTTATAAACAGTTGGGAATCTCAAAACGCTCTTAATTAAATGTGACACCAGCAGAGCTCCATTTTAGAAGGATAACTGTTGCATCATTTTACAGGCTACATTGGAAGAAAGGATATATGTTAGGGAGCTACTGTATTAGCTTGTAAGAAGAAACAGTGTGTAAGCCAATCAAATACATAAAGAGAAATAATTGTCATTATTTTGACTTTACTTCCTCCAAAAGTCCTCTCAACTAAAGGAAGTCTTTGACAGGGCTATAGCAGGGCCACGGGGACACCTGTAACTGTTGGGTGGGGCAGAAGTCCAGGTTTCCCTCTCAGCTTCCTTCACCCTTGAAGGGTGCTCCTCACATGCTGGGTTGGATGGGGGGTGGTCCATCTCCCCAGGTGGTTTCCATTGATGTGGAGGTGAAGGTGGTCTTGATGATGATGAAAATCCCGAGTCTCCACTAGACTTGCTCTGACACCACTCAAGTGGAGACGGGCAGGGGTGCCTCATTACTTCAGGTGGGGTACAGGCTTCCTATGCACCCTCCATTAATACCTTGGGGATTCAGGATGCTTATTACTGGCCATCAAGGATGAAAGTTCTGGATTACTACCCAGTCTTCTCTGGCACCCCCTAGCGGGGTATTGGGGACCCACATTAAAGCTCTGTGAGGATGAAAGTCTAGGCTGCCTACCTGGCCTTTGCTGGCATGGATGGGGGACACAGTTTCTGTGCTATTTGACTGGTGTAAGAACACTTATTGTCAGCAACTTTTCTGTTTTGATGGTGTATTCCTTTCCTGGGCCTTTTCACAGAGAAAGCAACCTTCTCTTGAGCTTTTTGGTCTGTGTTCATTGGTGTTTTGGGGTTGCCAGCTTTAAGTCTGAGATATATGACGCAAAAGAACCCAGGAAACTCACCGCCATGTTGTTCCTTGAGTCGCCTGGTTCCTGGCTGACCTGCCTCCTTCTCGGCACTTTTCAGTCTTCTCGTCTTTGTTTTACATACAATGTCTAGAGTTTTGAGTTGTACTTAAGGGCAAGTATAGGGAAAAGTATATCTAGTCTATCTTTCTAGAAGTTAAAGTCTTCCGGTTAGTCCTTAATAACGATATGGCCTTAAATCCTGCACACTTCTCTACATTTCACAGTGAAACTAAGAGCAATAAAACAATGATAAAGGGTGGCTTGTATGTATAGGTAGTAAGGGGAGAAACATTTCTCTATAAAGGGTGTATTATATGATAGTTGTCATCTTTTTTTTTTTTTTTTTTTTCCTGCTGCTTTTAGGGAGGTACCTGCCACATATGGAAGTTCCCGGACTAGGAGGTCAAATTTGAGCCACAGATGCCAGCTTACACCACAGCCACAGCAACGTGGGATCTGAGCTGCCTCTGTCACCTACAGCACAGCTCATGGCAACGCCAGATCCTTAACCCAGCAAGCGGGGCCAGGGGTCAAACCCACATTCTAACGGATACTAGTTTGGTTCGTAACCCACTGAGCCACAACAGGAACTCCATATGATGGCCTTCTTCAGTTAACCAAATATTTATTGAATGCCTGCCATGTACAGATCACTGAGGGGAATGGACAGACCTTCACAAGCATAAACCATGGACTTCTCCTTCAGATTATTGAAATGCTTATACTATTTATTTAAAATGTTTCAGAAGATGCAAAAATGTTTTTAATGCTCTGGCTCTTGGGTGGCAGTGGGAGTTGGCAATGCAGCATAGACCTAGAATGAGACCGTCCCACGGGCCCAAATCACTCATGATTTTATAGATGGAGGAGCTTTGCTGAGTTGTCTCTATGGAACTTGCATCTTTCTCCCTTCCTGATGAGATGGAGTCCACTAATGGCTTATAGTCAATGAACAAAGCTCTCATTCCTCTCTTTCTTCAAAATATTTAAATTCCCTAAGGACCCTCTGAAACTACCATAAGGGACTGGACTCTCAGTGCATGAATGTTACTTGTTGCACGGGGGAATTTTACCTGCTGGTTAATAGTCTTGAATGATCCACATGTGCTCATTTTCTTCTTTATACCAGGGGATCACACCAGCCTCAGTACACGAGCTGCTTCGCAGTCTCTTAGAGAGATGTCTTTGCAGGTATGCTAGGGAAAGGCAGCATTTTAATCAGTGATTTATATGCACTTTTTAAAAAGCCTTGTCAAGCCTGCTTTTCCCATTTAACCTTGAATTCTTTTCATAATGTTGGATCTTGATTTTATGCTCCTTAATGTGCCATATTTTTCTCTACAATAGATTTTAAGCTAAATTGGCCCAAAACAAGAGGGTTGCTGAATGCTTTTTGTAACCATGGAAACATTTCTGGGCACTTACTGAGGACCTGGTTGCCAGTAGTAATGTAACAGAGAAAATAGATACACTTCATTTAGCAGTTGCCTATGATTAAGAGGCAGATCGAGTCCTTATAGTGCCATCTCAAGATAGGCGTTTTGGTTTAAAGACCCAAATCCCAAACACCGACTTCTCAGTCACGAAGCAGTTATGACACCTTTGATGTGTGATGGGAAGGGATTCTAACTGCATTTAAAAATCATCTTTGTTTTCAGTTTTTCACCTCATACTTTTTTTTTAGGCTGTTTTTTATCCACATGTATTTGTTTCCAAGAAATATGCTCACTATTTCCTGAAATAGCCTGCTAATGGAATTAATGTGTTCCAAGTACACTGGCATATAGAACTTTAGAAACACTCTTTGGCTAGATGGAATGTATTTAAAAAATAGAACAGCAGGCTCTGAAATCATGGTGATATAATTTGACTTTTCAATCAGATTATTCTACAAGGCTAATGTAACATGGAAGGGAAAATCCTACTGTGTTCTTAGTTGCTGGTTGGTCTCAAGCTTTTATGGATTGAAGGTATTTTCTTCTGTCGATGTTTTGGGGATTGCTTGTGGCAGTTGAGACTAAATGGTATCTGGCAATAGAATGTAGTTGATTTATTAATCATACAGGCTTCTTTTCTGTAGGGTGCATTATTGTATGTGAAATGCTGTATCCTGACTTTCTTTTATTTGCGACATTGCACTTTGCTTTTTCATTGCCCAAGTGATTTCTTGAAAGTAAACTCACCTCTAGTTAAATTTTTCTTCATTTGTTAATACTTCATTTGATAGTATTTGCCATCGTGTTATTGGTTATCCAAGAGTTGTCCATGAAAAATGTTTAGTATTCTGAAAAATCTTCAGAACCTGTTCTCTGAAAGCTTTCTGAGGTTAATTTTCTTGCTGTGTTGACTTGCATGTTTTAGAAACGCTACGTATTAATGAACATTCCAGGAGCTGACACCCAGTTTTCAGAGCATTGACATTTAAGGCAAAGAGATTACTACCATTGATTTTTTTTTTTCCAACTCTGGGTCATTTTAAAAGGAAATTTCAGATGTGTAATGCAATTTTATATGAACAGAAGTTAGAATGTGTAACTTATACAAATGGTCAATTTTTGCCTTGATTTGTGGACTTTCTTTGTGTGTGTGTCTTTTTAGGGCCACACCCAGGGCATACGGAAGTTCCTAGTCTGAGGGTCAAATAGGAGCTATGACTGCTGGTCTATACCAAAGCCATAGCAACGTGGGATCTGAGCCATGTCTGCAACCTATACCACAGCTCATGGCAACACCAGATCCTTAACCCACTGAGTGAGGCCAGGGATCAAACCCGCATCCTCATGGATACTAGTCGGGTTTGTTACTGCTGAGCCATGATGAGAACTCCTGATAGGGCATTTTTAAGGACAGGTTTAAAATGAGAAAGCTCTTTTTCTATTTTCCCTTTCTTACAATCACTAGGAGCAGATTAGAGGAATTAGAGGTAAGTTACACTACAAATAAGCTTAAATTCCATTTTCACAATTCCCAGGGAGCCAGGAATTTTCTTTAAGAATGGAATTACTTGATAATAAGAAAGCTCAGGGGTCTTTCTTGCCCCAAGACACAGACTGTAATTGAGGCAGGTGTGTCTTTCTTGCAATTATCTAGCCCATCGGGGAAGAAACCAGAGCTAGGTGTGTTCTACAACTTTATAACACCTTTCTTCATTGATGTATCTGGTTTCTTCTTGCTGAGGGTGAGCCTTACTTGTGTTGTTTGTGTGTTGTGTATTTATCTTTTCAAATGCTGTGCAGAGTGTATCCCCTTCGCTTCTTCCCCCCTTGCCCTCTCCTTCCTTTGGTGAGTTCCCTTTCTCCCTCCCTTGTACTCTTTTTTGATGTCTGCCTTTGCAGAGAGAATCTTGTGTCTGAAAAGGAGGCTTGTAATGGAGAGAGTTGCTCAGAGGTTCTGATTAAGTTCCTCTTCCACATGAAGAACAGACTTGTGGTTGCCAAGGGGGAGGGGGAGGGAGTGGGATGGACTGGGAATTTGGCGTTAATAGATGCAAACTTTTGCCTTTGGAATGGATAAGCAGTGAGGTCCTGCTGTATAGCACTGGGAACTGTATCTAATCACTTATGATGGAGCATGATAATGTGAGAAAAAGGAATGTATATGTGTATGTGTGACTGGGTCACCTTGCTGTACAGTAGAAAATCGACAGAACACTGTAAACTAGCTATAATGGAAAAAAATAAAAATCATTAAATTAAAAAAAGAAGTTCCTCTTCTATGTGAGCTCTTGCTATTTACACTAAGGGGTGGTCTGGGCCACTGCTAATACAGTTTTTAGAGCCCTTCACTTTTCCTAGCTTTTAAATTTATGAAACAGAAAAATATAGCATTGTACAACACACACCCACCACTTAAATCTGCCACATCTTAATATTTTGCCATATTTAATTCAGATTTATTTTAAAGAAATCATCCGAAATGGAGGTCAGTGGGGTACCCTGAGGACCCTTGTTTTTTTTCCCTTCTCTCCTGACTAGGAGTAAAACATGCAAATTTGGGCATTATGATTCCCATTGTGTTCTTACTCTTTTACTGCAAGTATCTGTAAGTTACACATAATTTTGCATGTTTTGAAGCGTTATACAAATGATGCAATGTTGAACATATTATGTGCAGCTTGTTTTTGCTTCCACCCAGTGTTGTTCAGCGACCTATCCATATGGTTTACATTAATGGCTATATAGTAGTCCATTGTATTAATTAACATATCATTTAATTGATCCATTCTTCTGTTGATCTAATTTATCCATTCATCTGAGCAGCATTTCCAAATTTTCACCATTACAACAGCTAATCCTGAAATGTAAATATATCTATGAGCACATATCCTGGGGCATATTTGGATTGAATGTATGGAGGAGACAGTCCTGTTTTGAGCCCCTTTCTTAAACATGGTGATTTCTTCCCTGGTTGAGGTCCCTCGAATGGATCCCCTTGCTCTAGCCACACTTTTCTTGAGGTGCTTCAGATTGGTTCCTTTTCCCGGTAACTAACACAGTCATAACCAGTAGTGTATTTATTTAAGGCATTAAAGGAGCCTAAAAGTTGTCTGCATTTTCCATAAGAAATTTAAATAATGAGTGAGAACATGGAACAGCGATTCCAAATTTGGAGCTTTCAAAGACTTCTTTGAAACTTATAATGGAACTTATGAACCTGCTTATGCAGGAATATACATACTTTATATATATAAATTTTTTTTTGACCTCACCTGAGGCATATGGAAGTTTCTAGGCCAGGGATCGAATCTAAGCTGCGGCTGCGGCCTGTGCCACAGCTGTGAGAATGCAGTATCCTTAGCCCAGTGTGACAGGCCCAGGATCAAACCCGCATCCTCTGCAGTGACCCGAGCTGCTACAGTCAGCTCCTTAACCCACAGCACCACAGTGGGAACTCCTCTGGTATTCTTTTTTTTTTTATTTTTTAAAGTTTTATTGAAGTATAGTTGATTTACAATGTTGTGAGCATTTCTGCTGTACAATGAAGTGATTCAGTTATACATGTACACATATCCATTCTCTTTCAGATTCTTTTCCCATGTAGATTATCAGAGAATATTGGGTAGAGTTCCCTGTGCTATACTGCAGGTCTCCTTTGGCCAGTTACTCCATATACCACAGTGTTCGTATGCCAATCCCAAATCCCTCTTTTTTAATAATGAAATTTCATGGGTTCCTGCACCATCCAAATTTCTTCTATGGTACTAGGAATTAAATTTGATAAGGTTTACAAGACAAAGCTAGTGATAACATAGTCAGGAGTCAACCATTTCAACATTTCATTTGATGGCAACAATGGATCCATAACCCACTGAGCGAGGCCAGGGTTGGAACCCGCACCCCCATGGATACTTGTCAGGTTCGTTACCGCTGAGCCACAATGGGAACATATATATATATATATATATATATATATATATATATATATATATATATATTCACATTATTCTCCATCATGAAAAGAAAATTACGGAAATATATTAGAATCTGTACTGGTTTTTAAACTCTCAACTCAAATCCATTCTTCCAGTATCCTTATTTGGATATTGGGGCTGGAATTCTTCAAACCATAGTTCTCCTTTGCTAGGAGGTATTCTCTGGTCTTGTGTCAAAGGAGCAGTAGAGGGATATCAGAAAGTGGGAAATAGGGAAAAAGACATATTTTTCCTGTTTTTGCTCCCCTTTCCTGTTATTGGCATCTCAGCACTGCCTGTCACAGTGCTGTCAACTGTGTGGACTTACTGTCCAGCTTCTTTGATAATTCCAGACTAGCTTCATTGCACTTCACTCAGAGGTGACAGCACTGGCCAGGGAGATTCCCTTCCTCAGATGTCTGAGTTGCACATCTGTAGGGTCTCACTTCTGAGCTTCTAGTTTCTAATAACTCTGACCTCTTCCCTTTGCCTCCCCAGCTAGGTGGGTGGTAGCTGCTTGCTGCAGTTACAATCTCTGTGTTATTTCTCTGTTCCTCCTTCTATTCATCCAATACTTGTGGATCCAATTCTCTATATTAAATTCCCTCTGTTGAAATACCTATTGTGAGTTCTGTTTCCTGATTGGACCTCTGTGTGTAGTAATTTAAGTATTGTCCAAGAAGTTGTATAGATTTTGGAGTAGTCTATGTTAATTGTGTAAGAGCTACAATCTGCAAGTGAACTGGGACTTTCTGTAGGTGATAGGTAACTGACACAATGGACATCTAAGTCTTATCTATTCTGATATTCACCAGGTAAACAAGTAAATATATCATTCAGGTGATAGATGCCCATGCAGAAAAATTAAGCAGAATAAGGGGATAAAAATTATTTGGGTGAGTACAGTTTTATGTCAGGTGGTCCTTCCTTTATTGTACATAGAATGATCTCTCTCAGAAGATATCAGTCAGGAAGAAACTTGTAAGAGCACTTCTAGTAGAGAGAGCAGGAAATAGAAGAGGAACAGTAAACTCATGGGGTGGGATGAGGACTGTGTTTGGTGGATTGATTGTAAAATGTGGCTTTGCCAAAGTTTATTAGCATCTGGTCATCAAAAATACTGTCCAGTTATTATTCTGGAGTTTCTTCTTCTTGAGACTTTCTGACATTACATAAATCTTTTGCTTAATTAAGGATGTCAGGTATGGGATTATCACAAGAATCATTCTTGTTCATGACATGGAAAGACTCCAGGAATTTTTATATTATTTCCAAAATCAGTTCCTTTAGGGGAAAACAAACAATTATGAAGTCAAAACTTCAAATATTATCTTCATAGGCTGTGATATCAAAGTCTTTTTCAAAACCAAATAAGTTTTTCTGAGACTCTGGGACTACCTAGTTTTTATTCTGTTTTGATCCTGTGAAAAGTAACAACTACTTGTATAGAAAGTTTGAAAATTCTTCTCCTGCATTTAGACCCATAAAGACAAGCAGATACTTTCATTTGAGTCTGTGCTAGTTCAGTTTTACTCTTGATACTTTCCTGTGCAAGGTTGGAATTACTCTTTACCATAAAATGTCATTGAGGCAATATTGCTTATGTACCAGAAACCATGTCATTTACACAACTGAACTAAACTCAAACTGTATTGGAAATTTCTCAGTTTACTATGAGCAAAGAAGAGTGGGTGATCTCAAGGAACTGATAAATCTGGGAGTAAATCTGGTTCCGTGAGACGTGTTATCCAGGAGTTCAAATGTTGTCTTTGGAACCTGATTTCTCTCCCTCCACCCTCAGTCTCTTGTTTCTGCATCCATCTGGACTGGTTCCATTCTCTAGCTCTGTGTGTAATGAGGTGGTTCCAGGCACTCCAGATTTATATCCTCTTAGGTTATAATCCAGTGGAGAAGGAAATGCCACTTTATGGCAACTTTAAAAAAATCCTGGCTTGATTCTCTTGACTTGAATTATATGGCAAACCTTAACAATCACTGAAATCAGGGAAATGTGGTTCTGATTAGCCACTCCCAAGTCCCATGTCATTCCTGGAATTGATGTGGGGAGAGAGCATTACCAAAAACATGGTCTAAGCGTATAGGAAAGGTGCTTTACCAGAAGAAAATCAGGATTCCAGAAGTTGAAAGAATAAATGTTGGGTTGTTTAAAAAAAAAAAGCAGCTCTGTTGGAGGAATCTGTGTCTTTCCTGGATGTCTTTACTGCCTTTACATTGTACATTGATCAGAAGCCCATTCCAAGGATGAACCTGGACTCCATGTGTCACCACACAAAGTATATGTCATCACAGGTGCTAGGAACACCTGCTTCTCAGTGCTCAGGAATGCACATCTGCAAGTCAGGAAAAGAAATATTTCATTTGATAATTTTAATTTAGATCATGGATACTCCCCTGAATATTAGAAAATCTCCCTAACTCACCTTTTGAGACTGGTTTAACTGCACAATTAACTGAACATTGTCTAAATTAGTTATCTCTTGCCACGTAACCAATCACTACAAACTTAGTGGCATAAAAATGTATGTATTTATTTTTTCAGTTTCTGTGGGTTAGGAATCCAGAAATGAGTTACCTGGATCCTCTGCTCAGGGCCCCACAAAGCTGAAGTCAAAAGATCAGCTGGGCTGCATTCTCATCTGGAGGTTGGACTGGGGAAAAACCCCTCTCCAAGCTCTCTCAGTTCATTGGCAGAGTTGATTTCCTTGTAGAAGTAGGACTAAGGGCCCAGCTTCATGTTGGCTGTTGGTTGGAGACTACCCTCCACTCCTGGAGGAAGCTGGTAGTTCCTAGAGCCCACCCACAGTTCCTTGACACATGGGCAACGTAGTTGCTTACTGTATCAAGCTAGCAAGTAGAGGCCACTGGCAAAGGGAATCTTATATTACATAATGTAGTCATGGGCATGACCTTCCATCACCTCTATCATCCTCTGCAGGTGAAAAGTACATCACAAGTCCCACCCACACTGAAGGGGAGGAGATCACACAAAGGTATGGACACAGGAGGTGGGGTTGGGAGTAAGGATGACCACCTTAGAGTCTGCCCACCACAGGATTCTAGATTGGTTATTTCTTTTTTTCATTTTTCTTTTCAGGGCTGCACCAACAACATATGGAAGTTCCTGTGGTAGGGGTAGAATCAGAGCTTCAGCTGGTGGCCTACTCCCCAGCCACAGCAATGCCACATCTGAGCCATACCTGCAACCTACACCACGGCTCAAGGCAACTCCAGATTCTTTAACCCACTCAGTGAGGCCAGGGATCCAACTCACATCCTCATGGATACTAGTTGTGTTCCTAACCCCCTGAGCCACAACAGGAACCCCAGCTAGTTCAATAAAAGAGAGAAATTGCACAAAAGGCAGAAGCTACTTATATGCTTTCATGTGAGTTATTTACTCTTAGAGATATTTTTTAAATGAGAAAATTATATTTTTGTCTTAAAAGGCAACTGCTCCTTTCTCTTGGCTGTTCTGCAAATGATTCATCCAGGAATTGTTCATAAAAAGATTATGGTTAGCAGCTAAATCTATAGACTTGAATCAATTTTGGGATGGTAGAGTGTAAAGAGAATGCAGACTTCACAGGAAAACTCACCACTGGCATGTGCTTTCTCATTGTAAGTGCCCAAGAGGCCTCACCAAGAGCCTTTTTGATTTTGTAGATCACTCCAGGCGGGGAAATTCTTGATTGTTAATATCTGCAATAATAACTATAACAGCAGTAGGTATTCAACAAAGTGTCACCTTACCGTAGTGCTAGATATTTTCTGTACATTGTATTATTTAATACTCATAATTTTGTGAGGTGTGTCCATGAGTAGGTTGATGGATTATTATTTCTACTTTTAAAGAAAAGACAAGAGTTAGGGAGGTTCAGTACTGGTCCCATGTCTGGTAAAGTAGCTGGGATTCCAAACCACATGCATCTGACCCAAAACCATGAAGGTGTTTTCCCCATGTGGCCACTCTCCCAAAGTGGGCCACTCTCCCACTTCTGTCTCACAGCTCTAACTCTGCTCCAAGAAGTCCAGCTCAACAGCAGGTACTGGCATTGCAGCTTCTGACAGTGGACTTCAACCTTCCTAAATCCAGATTAAGGGATTAATGTGAAAATGAGCCTCGTTTGCAATTTCCATTTCCCTAGCCGCCACTTATTTCTTTGCTCACTACTCTTTGGCTTCCAGTCTTCTACTCCATGCACTGAATTATATGACCAGTTCCCCCATTTTACTTGATTTATTTGGGAGTGAACAGTATTGAATAGTCCTCCCTTGAAACACACTCCTTACCAGCGCTGTGGATGCCACTTGTTCCTGGCTTTGCCCTTGCTGCGTCTAGTCACTCCTTTTCATTCGCCTTCCTCTGTCAATCCCTTAACATTGGTTTCCCTCTTTCAGACTCTCCCAAGACTTCTACTACATAGCTGCTGCTCTGTTCTGGACCTCTCTCTTGAGTTCTGTGCTCAGATATCCAACTGCCTTCACTTGGGTGGGATCACACATTTCAAATTCGTCATGTTTAAAAACACAACTAACCATCCTTTTTTTTTTTTTTTTGGTCTTTTTAGGGCTACACCCACAGCACATGGAAGTTCCCAGGCTAGGAATCGAATCAGAGCTTCAGCTGCCAGCCTGCACCACAGCCATAGCAACACAGGGTCTGTGCCATGTTTGTGACCTACACCACAGCTCATGGAAACTCCAGATCCTTAACCTACTGCACGGGGCCAGGGATTGAACCTGTGTCCTCATGGATACTAGTTGGGTTTGTTATCACTGAGCCACGATGGGAGCTCCTAACCATCTTGATTTCTTATCTCATTTATGGAATCTAGTTGTCTTTCTCAGTTCCTTATCCCTCACAACTCTCCTAACCTGCCTCTATTTTTTCAGTATGTACCAAATTCATATTGATTCTGTCTCTACAATTTCTCTTATATCAGTCCAGCTTCTCTCTGTCCCTCCTACCTTTACTCAAATATATATTTATATCCTCTTCTGCTTGGTCTGTTTCAATAATGTCCTAATGGTTCTGTCTCTTTCTATGTTCTTTCCATCTCTTATGCGTTCTCTGGGGTTCCCTCAGAGGGTTCATTCTAAACTCTGTGACAGATTTCATACCTTCTCATACAGAAAGCCTTCCATGGGAGTTGCTGCTATGGTGCAGTGGGATAACGGTCTGGTTTGTCTCTGTGGAGGTGCTGGTTTGATCCCTGGCCTGGTAACTTTCATATGCCACAGGGGTGGTCATAAATAAATATATAAGTGTATAAATATATAAAGTCTGAAACAAAACCAAAAACCTTCCAGGATGACTTCTTTCCTTTGAAAGATGCATAACCTTCAAGGATTTGGCTCCATAGCCTTCTAGTATCTGGAAATACCCAGCTAATTTCACACCTAAACCTTTGGCTTCCTCTCCCTGCTCTCACGCCTACCTCGTGAAAACTGCTCATCTTTCAAGAGTCATCTCAAGTATCATTTTCTCAAGGAAGCCCTCTTAGTCCACTCAAGCTGCTATCACAAAAATACTGCAGACCGAGTGCCAAACAGCATTGATTTCTCACGGTTCTGGATCCTGGGGAATCTAGGTTTCTGGCACCAGCAGAGTGTTTTTCTCTGTGAACTCTCTTCCTGGTCCGTAGACAGCCGTCTTCTTGCTGCGTACGTCTTCATGTGATGAGAAAGGGTGAGATAGCTGTCTGGGGTCTCTTTTATAAGGGCAAGAATCCCATTCTGAGCGTTTCACCCCCATGAACTAATCCCTCCCCCAGGCCCCACCTCCTAATACCGTCTCGTTGGAAGGTTAGGATTCCAACATAGGAATTTCTTTTTTTTTTTTTTTTTGTCTTTTTGCCTTATCTAGGGCTGCATCCGCGGCATATGGAGGTTCCCAGGCTAAGGGTCTAACAGGAGATGTAGCTGCCGGCCTTCACCACAGTCACAGCAACGCGGGATCCGAGCCACGTCTGCAACCTACACCACAGGTCACGGCAACACCAGATCCTTAACCTACTGAGCAAGGCCAGGAATCAAACCCACAACCTCCTGGTTCCTAGTCGGATTCGTTAACCACTGAGCCACGACGGGAACTCCTCAACATAGGAATTTTGATGAGACACAAGTATTTAGCTTATAACAGAAGCCTCCCCTGTATCTTTTTCCAGCTTCTGCCATATTCCTCACACTGCCTTCCCTTGCCTCCCTGGCATTTTTTTGGAAGTTATCTGCTTCATCTTCTATATTCCAAGAGCATTTTATATTTCTCAATAGTATAGGTTTGATATTGTATATAGCTTAAAAAAATGGAAGTGCACCCACTCAAGTCTGTAGGCTCCTTGCTGGCAGGGTTTTGTGCTTTTATTATCTTTATATTCTTAGGATTTAGCACAGCATCGGTTTCATGAATGGAAAAATGAATGACTTAATGAATGAACATAAACATTGTCTTAGCTGTCACCATCATATCTCATTACCTTCAGGAAAATGAACAGCCTGTAACTATCCTACCGGTAACTATAGATTACAGATTATTGAAAGTATCTAGTCAGTGACACTCTCTAGGTTTTTTCACATTTTTTTACAGTGTTGGAAGACACGGGCAAAAAGTATCTTTAGGACTTGCTTTGGGAATTCCCGTTCTGGCTCAGCGGAAATGAATCCAACTAGGATCCATGAGGTTGTGGGTTCGATCCCTGGCCTCACTCAGTGGGTTAAGGATCCGGCATTGCTGTGAGCGGTGGTGTAGGTTGCAGACGCAGCTCGAATCTGGCGTTGCTGTGGCTCTGGCATAGGCCGGTGGCTACAGCTCTGATGAGACCCCCTACCCTGGGAACCTCCATACGCCGAGGGTGCAGCCCTAAAAAGCAAAAAAAAAAAAAAAAAAGACTTGCTTTGACCTCCTCCATCCTTAAAAGACAAGTGAAAATGAGCTGTGAACATTACCATGTCAGCCTGCCCTTGTATTTGTTCATTGTCTCTCTGAGATAGAAGGCAAGACACACAAGTCCTGCCTCTGCGAGTGAGTCAAGTAATGTGCTCCAGGTGCACAGGAGAGGCTACTGTGACATCACCGTGTGGAGCAGCTGTGAATGGGACCGACTGTCTCAGACAGCTTGGCAGGGGTAAAACCATTACAGTGTAAAGCCAATTGATATGTTCTGGCAACATCTCCTGAGAGTGCACCAGGGACAGAAGATCAAGGGAGCAATAACTCTCCCTTGGCACTCCAGCCGTAGCAATGAAGTCATGGTATTTCAGTTCTCAGTGGCACAGGCCCAAGTCATTTTCCTAAGAGGTGTCTACTTGTCGGAAGATGTTTAGCTAAGAATGGAAAGCCATTCTGTGTACCAGAGAGGTACTGCCATTCAGGGTTAGTGCAGAAGAATATTTACTTTGCTGGTCATCAACGGAGTCTTTGAAATACTTCAGTTGCATTTTTGGTTTATAGTTCTGGCGTTGATTACAATGGATATCTCGTTAAACTATAAGAATTTGACTCCCAAATATGTTTCTGAAACTGCTGTGATTTTATCTACATGAGCTTTGTATCATTATTTCTGATGTACATGTTTGATCTACTGCTAGACTATAAACTCCTCGGAACAGGGACCATGTATTAATGGTGCCCATATCCCATCACCACTGGGGATAGCTCTGTGACTTGCATATGCCAAATTCATAATACATATTTTGTAAATTAAGTTAGCAGGAATGTTCAGCTCTGCTCAGGTTCTGGCATAGCTCCGTCAAGCAAAATCAAAGACTTTGGGGTTAAAAAGAACTCCTGGTGGCTTACTCTTTTGACCTGCCTCATTATTCAGAAATATTTGAAATGTGAGGATTTTTAAGAAGAAAAATTATGGGAAACTGATGTTTATCAAATGCCTGTTTTATTGATAAGTCTTTAAAGATCCAGTTGTTAGAGTGGAAATATAAAAGCTTCCTCCTACTTGACTGGTCAGTTTCTCTTGGTCTCCTTTGCTTGATCTTCAACAGCTCCCAGACCTCTAAAGGTTGTCAGGATAGGGCTTAGCCTTTGGACTGACCTCTCTGCCTAATCCCATCAGATTTCAAGGTTTTAGATAATAGTCATATGCTAATGAGTCTACAGGCTACTCTCTCTCTCTCTCTCTCTTTTTTTTTTTTTGCCTTTTTGTCGTTTTTTAGGTTCGCACCTGCAGCATATGGAGGTTCCCAGGCTAGGGGTCAAATCAGAGCTACAGCTGCCGGCCTACGCCAAAGTCACAGCAATGCCAGATCCGAGCCGCATCTGCAACCTATACCACAGCTCACGGTAACGCTGGATCCTTAACCCACTGAGCAAGGCCAGGGATCGAACCCGCAGCCTCATGGTTCCTAGTCGGATTCGTTAACCACTGAGCCACGATGGGAACTCCCTACAGGAGTTGCCATACACTTGACCTATACACTTGCTTACTGCTCTACTTGGAAGTCTAATGGCTACCTCACATCTAATCTGTCCAAATCCGAATTTCTGATCTCCTCTCAAAATCTTACACTTCCCACAGTCTTGCCTATCTCTAAATAGCAACTTCATCCTTCCAGTTTCTCAGCCAAACATCTTGGAGTCATCATTCACACCTCTCCCTTTTCTCCCCCTACGTATAATTCATCAGCAAATCCTGTTGTTTCTTCCATAAAAATATATGTAGAATCTGGCCGTTTCTTCCTACCATCACTGCTACCCCAGTACTTTAAGCAACCGTCATCTTACCCCTGTGTTATTGAACTTAGCTCCTCATTTCCCTGTCTCCACCTTTCCTCTGGCACAGGCTGTTTTGAACACAGCACTCAGTGTTCTGTTTAAAACTCAGGTGAGAGTGTGTCATTCCTTTGCTGTCAATAGCTTCCATCGCATTTAGAGTAGAAACCAGAGCCCTTTCAGTGGCTATAAGGTCTTTTGTAATCTATCCCCGGCCGTTCCTCTGACCTCATTCCACCGTTTTCTTTCTTTTTTTTTTCCTTTTTGTCGTTTTTTAGGGCCACACCCACAGCATATGGAGGTTCCCAGGCTAGGGGTCTAACAGGAGCTGTAGCCACCGGCCTACGCCACAGCCGCAGCAGCGCGGGGTCCGAGCCATGTCTGCAACCTACACCACAGCTCACGGCAACGCTGGATCCTTAACCCACTGAGCGATGCCAAAGATCGAACCCGCAACCTCATGGTTCCTAGTCAGATTTGTTAACCGCTGCACCATGACAGGAACTCCTCTTTCTACCATTTTCCCCTGTTCGTTCTGCTTCAGCAACTCTGGCTCCCACAGGTCTTCTTCTGAAACACCGACTGCACTGCTGCTTCAAGGCTTTTGCAGGAGCTGTTTCCTCTGCATGGATCGCCCTTCCTCCAGAAGTCTCCGGGGCTGCTCCCTCCTGTCTGCACTCAGTGGGTTCTTATCACAGGCCTCTCTGACCACACAAATTAAAACTGTACCCATCCCTTTCTGTGCCATTTTTTTTCCTCCATCAAACTTTTTTTAACTGTTTGACCTGTTTTACTTATTTGCCTGTCTGCCTCTATGAGGGCAGGAGGCACTTCCATCCATGTCTTTCATGGGTGTATTCCTCACTTCTAGAACTGCTTGCCTCACGGTGGTAAGAAATGAGTGTTTCTTGGAGTTCCCATCGTGGCTCAATGGTTAACGAATCCGACTAGGAACCATGAGGTTGCGGGTTTGATCCCTGGCCTTGCTCAGTGGGTTAAGGATCCGGCGTTGCCGTGAGCTGTGGTGTAGGTTGCAGATGCAGCTCGGATCCCACGTTGCTGTGGCTGTGGCGAAGGCTGGCATCTACAGCTCCTGTTAGACCCCTAGCCTGGGAACCTCCGTCTGCTGCGGGTGCGGCTCTAGATAAGGCAAAAAATAAATGAGTATTTCTTGAATGAATGAACGATACCTTTTTTTTTGTATTGGGCATATCCTATTTTCAAATAGTTTATTCTGACAGTATTCACAAATTAAGTGGATGAATTCACCATGAGATGCTTTTAGATTTGTAATAAGAGGAATGATAAGCTATTGAAATATAAGAAATGTAGCTTTTCTGCACTTTGCATAGTATATTGTAAACAAGGAGGCTAGAACTTTAATAGAAGGAATAACACCGTGGCAATACACAAGACTTTATTTTGAGGCTTAGATTTTTAACAGAGGATCAGGCAGAATTAGAACTTACTTATTTCTTAAAAGAACTTGGAGAAAACACACAAATGAAGAAGAAAACACACGAATGAAGTTTTTTTTTATACCTGTTTTCCTTGTGGAATGAATCAGTTCCATTTTCTGAATTTTCATCATGTACCATGCGTGTGCAGACTCTGGTCTTTAAAGCTGTCTGGACTCAAAGGTCAGCCTTGCTCCTTTCTTGTATAAGCATGGGCAAATTACACAACCTAAAATGGCCTTTTTTTCCTCCTCATCTGTAACATGTGGATGTGGATGACAATTTGTAGTTAAATGTGAGAACCTACACAAAACCAGTTAGTCATGTAACAGATGTATTAGTTTTTTTTTTCTCAAATATGCCTACTCTTTTTATTTTATTTTTTGTCTTTATGGTCTTTTGCAAATTAAAGATTGGCCTAGACTCAGAGGAGATGCTCCAGGCTTCCAGGTGTTTCTTCATGTGAAACCATTGCAGACACAGGGAATCTTCTTCTGCTACTTGGCTGCATAATCATGCAGTAGCGGGAACAGGGCTGAAGTCAAGGAAATCTCCAGTTCCCCTCTGGGAGAAGCGTGCCCAGCAGAGAAGGCACAGCCATCTTTCCTGGGACCTCTGATGAAGATGAGCTGCCCATAGCATCCTCTGAAAATGTTGATTGGGAAGTTCCTGTCGTGGCTCAGTGGCAATGAACCTGACGAGTATCCATGTGGACTCAGGTTCAATTCCTGGCCTCGCTCGGTGGGTTAAGGATCTGGTGTTGCCATGACCTGTGGTGTAGGTCGCAGACGTGTCTTGGATCCCATGTTGCTATGGCTGTGGTATAGGCCAGCAGCTGCAGCTCCCATTTGACCCCTAGCCTGACAACCTCCATATGCTTCAGGTGTGGTCCTAAAATGAAAAAAAAAAAAATCAGCATCCTGTTTTAAATGGTGACCTGTTCATAATCCCACCAAAGACTATTATTGCAGCATTTGAAACCTTGGAGATCAGCAGCAGTAGGAATTAGACAATGGAATTCCTTTTTTTTAATAAAAATATCCTTTCACCCTTCCCCTGACTTATTATTTAGAGATACACTTGGATTAGCAAAGGCAGTTGATTTTATCGGGGTTGTTTCATAAATTGCATTTAATGGTTCATGAAGAAATTGGCCTGACAATCCTGGAGTTAAGTTGAATTCTGAAGAGTTCTTTATTCTGTGATTCCTTATTTTAGTGGGTTGTAAAGAACTTTGGAGATTCTAAGACCTTTACAATGTTCATTAATTTCATTTTTAAAGAGATTTCTCCTCCCTCCCTCTATAGTAGATAGGTAAAAGTAAATTAACGTCATCTCACTCAAGTTTTCCACAGTTTTATATAATTTTTTCCTCTACATCGATATCACCTTATTTCTTTTGTTCAGGAAGGTAGCTACAAAGCTAGCACCTCTCTCTAAAAAGCAAGCAAACCAGATCTTTGGAGAGTTCCTAAATTTACCTACCAGTTCTCTCAGGATATGCTGAATTGAACTTGGAAGGTTCAGTTACAAAATTTCCACATTTTCCTAGGGAAGATGGGGAGCAGGAGCTCATAAGGATCTTCTTTCATTTTCCAGGAGCTTCTAAGTTTTGACTTCCCCCCTCCACAGTTTGTCTTCACCAACTAGCCTCCCTGATTCTCAGCAGAAACCGCAGACTCAGGGCCTCAGCTTCCCTGGGCTCTGTCCACGTGAGCCGTGCCTGCGATATTTAGCCCAAATTCCCAGTGCGCACGAGGAGCCTCGCAGGATCTAACTGGACATCACTGAGTGAGCTGGGAATTTGGTCCCGAGCATGGCCAGAGCGCGAATCTGGGAACCAGGGGTTCCCAGCGCTGGTGCGGGTCGCTTGCGCCCCTTGGCGGTGACCTGCCAGCAGGGAAATTCACACGCACTGTAGGTCTTCTCTGGGGACTTGAGTCCCGAGTCATCAGGGTGCAGGTGGTTTGAGAAAAAGGAAAGCTGTTAAGGTTCACATTCGTGAGGGGTGACATTTAATTCTTTTGTTAGAGTGTGAAGTGTTTCTGATGTTTAAAAAGTGCCTACTGAAAATGGAAGTGCTCTTCTCGTGGTTTTGTTTATTGTTGGAGATTTTTTTCTTAGTCCGTCCTCACCTAAGAACTATTCTTGTGTAATAACTATTAAGCTTTTGTCATGTTTTGCAGATATTTTTCTGAATATGCTTTCATCTAGTGTCAGCTGGTGACTGGAGATGGGGGTAATTGTTCTATTGTCGGTTTTTATTTATTTTTATTTTTTCGTTCATAAAGACTCCAAGAGGGAAGAATAAAATCTCAGATCAATTTTATATCGTCCCATTTTTTAAGGTCTCACTCTGAAGCAGCAAGATGTCTGGAATGAGAGAAATCTGGCTTTGAGTTCTGGGTCAGCCATTTATTTCCTGTGTGAGCCTTGGGCAAATTGCTTGCAGTCCCTGGTCCTCAGTTTTCCCATCGATCTCTGATTGTGAATGTAGTGTGTGCTGTGTGCAGTGTGTTTATGGTAGTGGCTGGCCCGTAGTAAGTGCTTCATGAACACTAACCATATGAAGTGCTGTCCATTGACTGTTCAGCTACATTTTCTTTTCGCTTTTTTGCCCCTGGGGCCAGAAGCGGGTGGTTTTCCATTGAGTTTTTTAATCCCTTAGGAGTTCATTTTGGATATGGTATAAAGTGAAGTTCTAAACTGGAGGTTTTTCTAGTGGGTCGTATTTTTCAAAGTACCATTTGTTGAGTAACTTCTTCCTTCCCTATTGATTTTTGTAAAGCTGCAGAGCCTCCTTTATCACTTATTCCATTCTATCTGTTAATCTGTTTCAGGGGTGTCTTTTCTAGTCCATTAGCCATTGGACATTTTTTTTTACTCTTATTGAAATATTACTTATATCCAGTGAAGTGCAGGAGTTTTGAATGTGCAGCTGGAAGAATATTCATCTTTCCACTCTTGCAATTACTACCCACATCAAGGGAGAAACCTTAGACTGCTTCCTCGTGCCTGCTCTGTATGGTAACCACTGTTGTAACTTCTGTCACTGTAGATTAGGACATTTCTTTCTCTTCCTAGTTTGTTTAGGAATAGATGGGAGATACATTTTATTATACGTTTATTCTGCCTCTATTGATGTAACTATAAGATTTTTTCCCTCCTTTATTCTGTTACTAGGTAAATTATATTGGTGGATTATGAAATATTAAAAACTTTACATTTTCAGGATAAATCACACCTGGTTATGATATTTATTTTTCTTATTTGTCAAGGAATTTGAATTTCAGATATCTTAGTTATGATCTCTAAATCTTTGTTCCTGAGCAATAGTGGCCTGTCACCTTCTTTCCTTGTAATGTCCTTTTCGGTTTTTGCACCAAGTTTATGCTTGTCCCATCACATGAGATGGGCAGTGTTTGCTTCTTTTTTCTATTCTCTTACTGTGTTTGGTATTATTTCTTCTTGTAGTTGGCAGATTTCACTAGTGAAGCCACCTGGGACTGGAGTTTTCTTGGTGAAAAGAAATTAAATAATTGATTAAATTTATTTAGTAGATAATGGACCTTTCAGATTTTCTTCTTCTGTTGGATCTTTTCTAATATATAACTTTTTTCTAATGTATACATTTAAAGTTATGTTTTCTTAAAAATACTACTTTAGCTGCCTCCCACAAATTTCATATGTTATATTTTCGTTATAATTAAGTTCACCATATTTTCTGGGTTTTTTTCCAAGTGTCTTTCTGGTTACCTTACTTTTACTTTTTTTTAATTTAAATTCCCTGTAATCAATGTATATACTTGAGATTTCAATTCTTTGAATTTTTAAATTTATGGTGCTCTCATTATGGCATATCATATAATCAACTTTTGGTAAATATCCCATTTAAACTTGAAAAAAAGGCATATCATGAAGCTGTGTGTTAAATATATTCTCTATGTTATGGTGATTTGGTTAATCATATTCCATTTTTATGTAATCTGAATTAATTTGTTAGTTGCATCAATTTTGGAGAGGAATGTTAAAACTTTGAAATATGACAGATGTTCTTTAGGTTTCTATGTCTTCCTATTAAATTGACCATTTTTTCAGTATTAAATAGTATTAAATAGTATTTCTTACCTTAAAGTTTTTCAGTATTAAATAGTATTAAATAGTATTTCTTACCTTAAAGTTTACTCTGATATTAATAACTATACCATGTTACTTTTGGTTACTGTTTGCGTGTTAGATCTTTTCTCCTTTCCAGTTTTGTCAAATTTAAAGTGGTTCTTTTGTAAGTAGATAAACAGTTGACTCTTGAACAACAAGGGATTAGGGGCAATTAATTAATTAAGTTAATAATGAATATTATAATCTCTAGAGTAACCTTCTAAAGAATAAAACACTTAACTAAAAAGTTAAGAATAAATAGCCTAATACACATATTTGATTAACCCAAAAGGCAAACTGCCCTCCAGGTAGTTGGAAATCTGCATTTTTTTTTTTGTCTTTTTGCTTATATCTAGGGCCGCACCTGTGGCATATGGAGGTTCCCAAGCTAGGGGTCTAACAGGAGCTGTAGCCACCCGCCTTCACCACAGCCACAGCAACGCGGGATCCGAGCCACGTCTGCAACCTACACCATAGCTCACGGCAACGCCAGATCTTTAACCCACTGAGCAAGGCCAGGGATCGAGCCCGCAACCTCACGGTTCCTAGTCATATTGGTTAACCACTGAGCCACGACAGGAACTCTGGAAATCTGCATATTTTATAGTCAGCCCTTCTTTACTTGTTTTCTCCACGTCTGCAGTTCCACATGTGGCAGATTCAACTAACCATGGATCACATACTACTGCAGTGTTTACTATCGAAAAATGTCTGTGTTTAAGTGGACTCATGCAGTTGATACCTGCATTGTTCAAGGGTCAACTGTAGTTGGATTTTTAAAAAAAACCTTTTATCTAGTGTAACTATTAAATGGACTATTCCATCCATTTATATTTAATGTAATTATTGATATATTTGGGTTTCAGGCATTCTTTGCTTTCTATATTCATCCTCTCTGCTCTTTGTTCCATTATATTTTCTTTTTTGCCTTTTGGGTTAATCAAATATGTGTATTAGGCTATTTATTCTTAACTTTTTAGTTAAGTGTTTTATTCTTTAGAAGGTTACTCTAGAGATTATAATATTCATTATTAACTTTTTAAAGTCTACTCTAAATTAGTACTTCTGTTACTTCCTGAGCAATGCAGAAACTTTATAACATTCTAATTTCATATACCTACCTCTATACTTTCATATTTCTGTGGTCATATCTTTTTTTTTCTTTTTAGGAAAAAAAAAACTTTTTATGGAAAAACTTTCTATCGAAGTTCCCTGGCTTGGGGTTGAATCAGAGCTGCAGCTGCAGGCCTAAGCCACAGACACAGCAATGTCAAGTCCAAGCCATATTTGCAACCTACACCACAGCTCGTAGCAACCCAGATCCTTAACCCACTGTGCAGGGCCAGAGATCAAACCTGCATCCTCATGGATACTAGTTCGGTTTGTTACTGCTGAGCCACAGTGGGAACTCCCAGTCATATCTTTTACTTACATAAATATCTTTAATCCCCAAGGAGTTGTAATTTTTGTTTTTTATTGTTTTTATTTTACTACTTCCTGTGTAAAGACTTTATAACAGTCTATTCTTAATTACTACCACCTATCCTTTGTTGTCATATATTTACTTAAACTTATGCTTTAAATTTCTAATATATTTCTATTATTTTTGCTTTTAGAAAAATAAGAAATAAGATAATTAAAACTTTACCTTCATTTCTAGCACCCTTCATTTCTTTACATAGTTTCAAGTTTCTTGCTATATTGTGGTTCTTTACTCTGAAGAACTAGGTCTTGTAATACCGGTGTCCTGCAGATATATTCTCTGTTTTTGTTTGAATATGTCTATATTTCTATATCATTTATGAAAGATATTTTCACTTGTTGATAGCTTTTTTTCTTTCAGCATTTAAAGATATTACCTAGTCATCTATGGTGCATACTTTTAACAAAGAATCCAAAATAATTCTTACATCTGTTCCTCTGTATGCAATGTGTCATTTTTTTCTTTGACTGCTTCAAGATTTTTTTTAAGTTTTTTTTCAGCAATTTGAATATGGTGCGTGGTTATGTTTAATTTAATCTGGATTTGTGTTTTTTAAACTTCTTAAATCAATGGCTTGCTGTTTATTAATTTGGGAGGAATTCTTGGCTTTTTATCTCTTTAAACATTCTTTTTTTTTTGTCTTTTTGCCTTATTTGGGGCCGCATCCGCGGCATATGGAGGTTCCTAGGCTAGGGGTCTAACAGGAGCTGCAGCTGCCGGCCTTTGCCACAGCCACAGCAGTGCGGGATCCGAGCCACGTCTTCAACCTACACCACAGCTCACGGCAACGCCAGATCCTTAACCCGCTGAGCAAGGCCAGGGATAGAACCTGCAACCTCATGGTTCTTAGATTCGTTAACCTCTGAGCCACGAAGGGAACTCCCTCTCTTTAAACATTCTTTTCCTCTATTCTCTCTCTCTTCTTCTAGTGGGATTCCAATCTCTCATATAGTATACCTTTAGATACTGACCACGGTTCTTGGATATTCTGTTCTTTTTTTATCTTTGTGTTTCAGTTGGGATAATTACCATTGACTTTATTTTAACATTGTAATTTTTTTTCCTTTACCATGTTTATGTCTAATGTGATTCCATTAAAGGGATTCTTTGTCTTTTACAGTGCTTCTCCACCTGGATCTTTTAATTGTTTCCATCTCTGAAATCCCTCATCTGATAGTGCCTGTTATCTGCCCTTTCTGTTAGTCTTTAATATATTAATCATTCTTGTTTTGATTTTCCTGTCTCAGAGTTCTGGCCTCTGTGTCACATTGGGGTCTAGTTCTCTCGATTTCTTTGTCTCTTGATAGTGTCTTGTTTTTTTCTTTCCTTTTTTTGTATGTTTCATAATTTGTTTCTGAAATCTAGGCATTTCAGTAAGGTATATAGATTGTGAACTGAGGTGAAAACGTATTTATGATCAGAAATATGTTTACCTTATCTCCTAATATACCTTTAAGATGAGGAGTTGAGTCAGAATAGTCAAGATTTGAGCTGGGTTTAGGTTTAGTTATTGCTATTGTTACCTTCAGTGCATCAAAGACTTAAAAATCTTGGAGTTCCCATCGTGGCTCAGTGTTTAACAAATCCAACTAGGGACCATGAGGTTGCAGGTTTGATCCCTGGCCTTGCTTAGTGAGTTAAGGATCTGGCATTGCCCATAGCTGTGATGTAGGCCACAGATGCAGCTTAGATCCAGCATTGCTGTGGCTGTGGCATAGACCGGCAGCTACAGCTCTGATTGGACCCCTAGCCTGGTATCCAATGCCACGAGTGTGGCCCTAGAAAAGACAAAACAACAGCAACAACAAATAAATAAAAATGAAAATAAAAATCTTAGTGTTTACCTGGGGTCAGGTTTACCAGAGGGTTTTTTCTTTTTTTTTTTTACCATTTGATTTTGAATTTTAATTTTCTTTTTTTTTTATTAACAATGAATTTTATTTCAGTTATAGGTGTACAAAGATCATAAGTCAATACGATAGATTTTGTGTCCCAAACCCACAGTGCATCCCCCCACCCCCCAGATTGTCTTATTTGAAAAACCAAGGTTTTCCAAAATCTGTGAGTCATTGTCTGTTCTTCAAAGAAGTTCATTGTGTCTCTTTAGTTTCC
>PVHT021183527.1:161400-207035 GCA_004024745.2 Catagonus wagneri | reverse complement strand
CTCCCTGTGCCCGATCCCCAGGCGTGGGGTTTTGACGTGGGGCTCAGAACTCTCAGTCCTGTAGCTAAGTCTCTGTGATGCAGTTACTTTCCAGTCTGTGGGGCTTCCCACCCGGGAGGTATGGGGTTGCTTCTATCACGTAATCGCCCCTCCTACCTCTTGATATGGTCTCCTCTTTGTCTTCTGGAGTAGAATATCTGTTTTGGAAGTTTACAGTCCATTTGGTTGAAGGCTGCTCGGCATTTGTTTGTAGTTTTGCTGTTTTTCGGGAGAGAAGTTTAGCTCCAGTCCTTCTATTCTGCCATCTTAATCCAATCTCAGAGGGTTTTTTCTTAATGTTGGCTCTACCCCTAGGTTTAAGTGTTCCCTTTGGTCTTCACATCACAGTACTATCTCCACATTCTTGACTTCCCCAGCAGGAGACTATTGTTTCTAATCATGATACTTGTTAGACTAGTGGGCAGAGTGGGACAGTGTTCTCTGTTGCTCTGGTATAGATTTGGCCTTGAGGGGGTGAGGTCTCCCTGACCACGGCATTCTTGGTTATCCTGCCCCTTACCCAGAGGACAGCTAATGATTCGGATGCAAAGTGTGTGTCTGCCACTCTCTGCTGGTAGAGTTGGAGAGTTTTTCCCTTTCCTTTTCTCAGCTGCAGAGCTCTTCACCTATGCCCTAAAGCCAGGAGAATTTTCTGTCCTTCATCTAGTGAGTTATGTCTCCTGTGCCTTGGGGAAAGGGAGAAGAATCTGTGTTGACTTTGTCCATTTTCCACAGTGGCTGAAGTTTTCTTCCAGCAAGACTGCACCAAGAGGGAGATTATCTCTCATCTTTCCCTTCAGTGTTTCTTATTAGTCCCCAGTGAGGATGGTTGAGAAGGGGCTATGAGGGGGCAGAAATGTCTACTGTGTCTGCAGCTCCTAGAGGTTTTATGCTCTCATACTAACTCATATTTGGATTTTAGCAATTTGTTAAAGGTTTTAGCTAAATTATTCATAATGGCTTGACTTGGGTCTAGTGTTTATCTCAGGTAAGCAAGTTTTATTGTCTTGTATGTCTTTTGGAGGCTCCTGTCTTACTTAGATTTTGAGTTACTTGGTTTCCCTGAAAGATAAGCTTTCAGTAATGGGTTCCAGAAAAGATGTACTTTTGCAAAAGTTTTTTTTTTTTTTTGTAGGGGTGGAAGATAATCTATTGTGGGAAGCACACTATAGTTATTGTTTAAAAGTCCAAATTATATCCATGTATTCTTTTGTTTTCAATCCTTCTGAAGTTCCATAATTCCACATTGGCTCATTTCCATTTAGTTTAAGAATTCCATTTAGTATTTCCATTTAGTTTAAGAATTCCATTTAGTACTTCTTGTAGTACCAATCAGTATTTATGTGTTTTAAATGTATTTTTCTTTATTTTTGAAGTTTATTTTTACTCTCTATAAAACCCTAAATTGGTAGTTATTTCTGTTTATTTAAATATATCATTCTATTGTCTCCACATTTGTCTTTTTTTTCATTGAATATTTAGACTTCAGTCTAATTATTGCTCCTTTGAAGTTAATGTGTTTCACTCTGGCTCCTTTTATGAGTTTGTCTTATTTATTTGCAGTCTTACCAGGATGTGTTTAGTGTTGGTTAGTTTTTTATTTATTTTTATGGGGCTCGAATATGTGGTTTGATATCTTCCATCCATTTTGGAGGATTTTTTGGCCATTATTTCAGAAGATTTTTTGGCCATTACTCCTGCCACATTCTTTCTTCTTTTCTGTAATTTCATTTACACACACCCGCATGTGCATGCACGTGCGTGCACACACACACACACACACACACACACACACACACTTCATAAACTATTTGGGCTCTTTTTCCTTATTTGTAATCTATTTTTCCATGTGCTCCAAAGTGGATATTTTCAAATCACTCATGTTCTACTTTGTTTTGTCTAATCTGCTACTGAGCTTATTAACTGAATTCTTCACTTGAGTCAGTGTTTTTCTAAGTTCTAAATTTTTCCATTTGACTCCCTTTTTAAAGAAACAGATCCCAGGTCTCTATCTAAATCTTTCGTTCATTTAAAAAACATTCTTTATAATTTTAAAGTCCTTGGTTGATAATTCCACTTTAGAATGAATTTGATTTTGTATTTTAGTAATCACAATAATTAGTGAGTGAATGCTAGACATTATGGAATTGTAGAGGCTCTGGATGATTTTGTATTCTTCCAGAAGAGCCTAAGTTTTCTGTGGCAGGCATCTGGAGTACCAGTACCAGGATTATCTTGATTCTTTTAATACCTTTTTTTAGGCTTTTGGGGGCAGGTTTATTTCATTCTTAGCTTTACTCCCTGAGATATCTCTTATTCCAAATCTTTTGTGCCTGTGGGGTCTCCATTGAAAGAGTACTAATCAAGTTTATTCTGCCTTCATGGAATTTGACTTCCAATCTCTCTCTCAAAACATGAAATTGATTTTTAAAAAATCTATGTTTAGCTTTTTAGCCTTCCAGCTGTCAGCTTTCTTAAGTGTATGTACAGTTTAGGAATTGGCCAACAACTTGAGGTGAATTTCTGTTCAGATTTTTCTGAGGCTACTTCCTCCCTGAGATTTTGCCTTTCAGTCTCAGCTGCTTTTGGATGCTCTAAAGTCTGGTCTTTTTCTAGCTCTCCACCCTGGTATTTGGAAAAATGCCCTCGGAGATAGTGGAGGTGGGTGTGTAGTTCACATTCAGTGCTACCTTATTCTAAGGGATCATATACTCCAAGTCCCTGCCTTTGTTGGTTGCTCTTGAATAGCTTCAACATTTGTGCAAATAGTTGTTTTAAATATATTTTTGTTCAGTTTTTATAAATGGTTTTTTGGTGATGGCTATTCTTTATCAGAATACTACTTCATCCTTGGTTTTTTAATTGTATTGTTTTGCTACCTCATACAGCACATTTCAGCTATCTTCTTTTCAACTAAATGTTGGTATGCATTGTCAAACGTGTCAGTCTTGGTTGTTTGACTCTAAAGTTCATTTGGGAAGTATTTTACCAAATTCTAATAAAAATCTTATTGTGTTAGTCCTGTATAAAAATCAGAGGAAGTCTTTAAAACATGCCTTTCTGTTTGTGATTGTGGAATATTTTTCTGTTCTTTCCTATTTCTCTTTTATAAATATCATTAAAGTAGCCCAAATATGAACAAGAATTTGATGGTCATAATAATATAAACACCAAGTTGGGAATTACCATGGTAGCTCAGAGGGTTATAAAACTGACTAGTATCCATGAAGACACGGGTTCTATACCTGGCCTCTCTCAGTGGATTAAGGATCTGGCTTTGCCATGAGCTGTGGTGTAGGTTGCAGATGTGGCTCAGATCCCATGTTCCTATGGCTGTGGTGTAGGCTGGCAGCTGCAACTCCAATTTGACCCCCACCCTGAGAACTTCCATATGCTGCAGTGCCACCCTAAAAAGCAAAAATAAATTAATAAAAATAATATAAACACCAAGTTAAGATTTAACAAAAAATTTTTATGTACAATTTTTGGACAAAAGAAAAAGAGGATGGGAGTAGTAGTGGAAAATAGGTAAATTATTATTTGCTATGATGGTGATTCTGTAGATAATGTCTAAACCTGAGAAGTCAAAAACAGAAGTGTAACTTTTTAAAATGGAAGCAAATGCCAGAAGAATGAATTCAAAGGGTTTAAAATATTTTTCTCTGGAGTTCCCATCGTGGTTCAATGGTTAACGAATCCGACTAGGAACCATGAGATTGTGGGTTCGATCCCTAGCCTTGCTCAGTGGGTTAAGGATCTGGCGTTGCTGTGAGCTTCAGTGTAGGTTGCAGACGCGGCTCAGACCCTGCGTTGCTGTGGCTGTGGCAAAGGCCGGCAGCTACAACTCCTGTTAGACCCCTAGCCTGGGAACCTCTATGCCACGGGTGTGGCCCTAGATAAGGCCAAAAAAAAAAAAAAAGACAAAATAAATAAATAAATAAAAATAAAATATTTTTCTCTGAAGATAATAATTGAGAAGTGGGACTAAGGACTGCTATTTTTCATTATTTTGCATTAATACTCTTTGATTTAGGAAAAGTGATGTGTATGTATTATTCTTAGAGTAAAACTTACATAAAATGATGTGGTTTGTTATTTAATAGACTTTATTTTTTACGCTAATTTTAAATTCACAGCAAAATTGATCGGCAAATGCAGACTTCCCTCCTGCTCTCCCCACCATGCATGGCCTGCCCCACTATCAACATCCCCCACTGGAGTGGTCCATTTGTTATAACTGATGAACCTGCACTGACACATCAGTATCACCAAAGACATAGTTTACATTAGGTTCATTTTTGGTGTCAATACGGTCCATGGGTTTTGGCAAACATATAACCACAGCCCTAAATAAAAATAAATTAAAAATTTTTAAAAATTGTTGGAAAAAAATGAGGAAAAGTTCCATGAGAGCTTATTGAAGGTGTTTCCTTTACTATTTCTTCCCCCAGCATCTGTGACTTTATCCATAAGATGCCACATCTGGCTTCATATCCCATTTCAGTCTTGTGCATGTTTCATCTCTGAGAGGAGTGCTTTCCAAGATGAAGGTAGAAGAGAAATGGCTTTAGTACCTTGAAGGCAGAGCAAAGAAAGGGGAACTGTGGTCTAAACTGAATACCTTGTTTTTTGGTTCGTGACTCTAGACTTGGGTCTCTTTAAGGGTATGACAGGAATGGGCATAAAAGATTTTACATCCAGACGCTATTCTGATTGGTTGGTGCTGATGTCTCATTCGCTTTTAAAAATGTTGGATGTCACCCTTCTGTCCTTATATTATCCCGTCTTTTAGAATGAAGTATGAGTTTACCATCATTGTATTTCAACCCAGCCTTATAAGCACTGCATTCATACCCAAAGGTGGCATTTCACTGATCATTGTCCTTTGGTTCCTCCAGGGTCATGACCTTGCATGTTTGTTATTATATTGGGGATTTCACTCTCCTTGACCTTCCCATGAAATCCGGCTTGGGTACCTGATTAGAAACACAACTCAGATGTCCCAAAGCAGCCAGGTCTAATATGAGTCTTCTGTTTCTTCTGTTGTCTTCCACAAACTACTCAAAAAGAGCCTTTGTATTTCAGAGGGAATTTTGTACTTTGTGCAGTCGGTTCATCTCTGAAGAGCTGCTCATTTTTATTGCAGAGAATTTTATTGCTTTGAGTTGTGTCAAACATGGGATATGATTCCTTAGGAAGGAGAAACCTTTGAGTTTATGCACCAGAAAGAGCCGTCATCTTTATTCTTTGCATCCCTAAAGGCTTTAGTGTTCGATCTGAGCAACCCTACATTCGGTGGCCATGACTGTGCTGATCCTGGCCTGGCTGGGCTCTGAATGACAGAATTTGCTCAGCTGGGTTGTGCCACCATACAATGCCCTGAATAGTCATTTATGTTTGTCCTCTGTCTTCAGTTGGTTGTCTTGCAGCCTCAGATAAGTGGATTGTGCACTTACTGGGTTATATTGGACAGTATAATGGTAGTGGTCATGATGGTTATTATAACTGATATCATTTCCTGAAAGCTAACTGGGTGCCATGCATTTCTAAGTGCTTTATATGCACAATTCTAAGTGCTTTATATGTATATATCTATAAATACTATTATTGGCTCCATTTTACAAAAGAGGAAACCGAGGCACAGAGGACCTAGTACTAGTCTATGGCAGTGCAGGATTTGAACACAGACAGCCTGGCTCTTAACCACAATATTATGTCACTTTATGAATAATTAACCCATAGCATCCCTTTGTTTGTTGAAACTTTTGGGTAAGTTGCAGAATATTTTATATGAATTTCCATGTTAATTATAGTTGTCAACATAGAATTAAGAATTATTTAAAGGACCGATTAAAGAGAACAGGCTTTACAATTGAATGGGAAAAGTCACCGAAGTGTAAACATTTGAAAGGCTAAAGTCTTCTGTTATTATTACAACCAGTGTTGAGATATATATATATATATATATATATATATATATATATATATATATATATATATATATATATATATATATATCAGTAGCATACAGACACAACAATTTTGGATTGGGCTTTAAAGACACTGTGAAAAGGGAACTTGAAAATGAATTTATAAATGTGAACTTGAAAGTACTAAGTATATAGATAGTACCTTGAAATGTAATCAAGAAAAAAGAAGTAGAAAAGCAAAATTTATTATGTATAATAAAAGACAAATATAGAACACTTCAATATCAAATTCTGGGAGCTATTTCTTTAAAGCAAAAGTAGCTACATCTATTCCCCAGAGAAAAATTCATTCACGGGCCAGTGTTTAATGCAACATGCCATTCTTTGCGCAATTACCTTTCATTTGAGTGGTTCCCCCATAGGTCCAGCCTAACATCACAATTAGGAATGAAGTGGCCCTTTTGGAGCAATGTCTTGGGTGCATGTAAGGTGAAAGGAGATAGAAAGAGCACCCAACATGTTATCCCCACACTGGCGGTGGCCACACTTCACATTGGGATCAGTCAGGCTTTTCTGCTGCACCTGTGTGAACAAATTGCGATAACCACTGGTGGTTTTTTTTATCGTGATTGTGAGGCTTCCTGATGCACATATGAAGATCATGTGGAACTCTAAAAAGGGTATGTAACACTTCCTTTTGGGAATTCTATTCCCAGAATAGCACAGTTCTTTGAAATCCTCATTTAAATATGCTTCGTGATTTGCAGAAGGTGAGAATGCTCACACCTGCTTTGCAAATTGATAAACTGTGTCCTAAATTCCTAACAGGTGGTTTGCTTGAAGTCAGGTAGTGAGTCAGCAATGGGACTACCAAGAGACTCCAGTTTTTCTGTCACCCACCGGCTCCCTGAAGGAGGTCTCCCAGCTCCCTTTTAACGTTAGGGAATTGGAAAACGAGCTGAGTGGCAGGGAGAGTTTGCTGGTTTTATCAATCCAAGGGCACTGCCTTTTTGTGCGTGTATGTGTGTGGACACATTGGTGTATTTGTGTGTGTTTCTGTGTTTGCCTGTGTTTTCTGAAACATTTTTGCCAAGCGGTATCTTCTTCCCACTTCCCAGATGGTAGTTCTGATTTTTTTTTTGTTTTGTTTTGCTTTGAAAATTGCTCACATATCAGGAGGCTTCATTTGCCAGTTGACAGATTTCAACAGCAGCTGGTAGGTGACCACCTTCCACCACCCGTTCCTCCCACCCTCTTCCTCGGCTGGGTATCAGCATATAGCACAGGAAAGCTATAGGATGTTCAGCTCTGTTAAAGAGGTCTGGACACTAGGAAAGTCTGAGTATTATTGAAAAGATTCAATACAAACCCAAATTGAAGTGTGTCTTTCTGCTTAGATGAAAGCTATTTTTTGAAAATTGTTCTCTGACTCCTTTTTTTATCAGAGCTTTTTCCTTCTTTTTTATATTAAATCATTTATTTTAAATGAAGTTAAAATAATTAACTGAATCCTGTTTTCATAGTTCTCCAAGGAATAATAGTACATAAATTCCACATCAGAGCTTTTTCAATAGAATGGTATCTTCATCGCTTTTACTGTGCTGTTAGGGGGAGAAAAGTTAGATTTGAAAGTGTTAGAAACAGAATTTGTTGAAGGGAATATTGAAAACACAACCAGAAAGTGATGGATCCCTTGTGTAGATCATTTTGAACTGCCTTAGCATGACAGGTTGTACTGAAATAAAGTGCGGCCTTGATTTACCTTAATTGGTTGGAAAATAAAAGATCTGTGGGGGCCATCCCCATTCCAGTCCAAATTCTGTCCAGTTTTGTGCCATAAATTTTGTTTATTACTCTCACTTTCTTTTTCTCATAGAGTTGAAATACCTGTTTCACTTCCTTGCCAGGAGCAGAACGTGGCTTTGATCAGTCTGTAAAGTGATTACAAAGGTTTTCATTTGTTCTTTGTTAGTCATATTCAAAGGTGGTTTTAACCTTTCTCTAAGTTAGTGAATAGAGTATGCTATCTTTTTTTTTGGCCGTGCCCCACAGTATATAGACGTTACCAGGTCAGGGATCAAATCTGCATGACAGCTGCAACCTGAGGCACAACAGTGACAGTGGTGGTTCCTTAACCCCCTGAGCCACCAGGGAACTCCCTAGGGTGTGTTGTCATTGATGGGAGCTAAGCATAGATGAAACAAAATGGATTTCCAGGCCTTTTGAATTCATAAAATGAAAAAAGACACAAAGAAAGACAATCAAGGCCATGATTTATCTGTTGCATTTAGTTATTAACAAATGTCAGAGATGTCACATTTTTTAATTTCAAGTTGAAGAACATGTACCTTGGAACCAAACTGTCTATAGTTAAAGCCTAGGTAACTTTGGACGTGCTAACTAACATCATCTGTGCCTCAGTTTCCTTATCTGTAAAACGGGGGGAAATAATAGTACCTGTCTCATAACATTGTTATGAGGATTACATGAGATACTGAAACGCACACAAGCTACATATTTTGCATGTTGGCATTAAAGTTTCTTTGAAAATATATGCAACATGTCAAACGGTAAAAGGTTACAGTGTGCACATTAACTACAGGCCTCTTGATATTAAACATAACCGTGTCCTCAAAACTGACTCCTACTTGGTTCAGAGAAAGATTTACAATCTGGGTTTCGAGTGAGCTAAACTGCATTAATTTGCAGGTCTATTCACATTTAGCACAAACACTATAGTTAGAAAAACACTGTGGAGCTGTTCAGAAAGGGAGATGATGTTCACAGTATATTTCAAAGGTGGAAAAAATAGTTCAACCTCATTTGAAAGGCAAATAGTTACTAATCTACATGAACGGGTAGCTAAACTTTGGGGCATCTTTTCAATTCTACTAATCGTGAAAACAAGAATGGCAAATGTGAACCTGGAAGTGAGATAAACGAAAATGTTTTAGGGCTAAGAGTAATTTAGAAATCAGAAGAGTCCCCACATATTACAGTCCAGGAAACAGGCCTGCGGGATACGGTGGACTTAACTCTAAATCACATGAATAGGTGGCGACAAGGGACATGGGACATGCATCATGATTCATGCGGTGATTCAATATCAAATTCACGTCCCTGGGTAAATTGGGAAATCTGGATAAAGTGGTGGCTGTCACTCAGTGATCCTTGACACCAAGGAGCCAGACCTTGGACTGAAGCTCAGAGTGGGTGATATCTCTGTGTGTCAGAGCTTTGTCAAGGAGGAAGGCTTTAGATTTACCTGGTACTGAAAGGCTGTTGGGACATGAGAAAGGGCCTCTGCCAGAAAGATGGACTTCATCTGAACACTAAAAGCAAGAGGCTGAAAATACTAAAATCCTAAAAACTGTAACAGCACAATTTTCAAACCATGAAAGTGGAAGGGAATTGAATAGAGTGCAGACTAGCAGGTGAATTACCTTGACAGTGGCTAGAGAGGCTAGGAGGGAATTCAGTTGCTTTTGTAAATAAAACAGGAATGATGAATTTATTTGTATTCTTTTTTTAGATTCCACATATAAGTGATATCATATGATGCTTGTCTTTCACTGTCTAACTTCACTTAGTATGATAATTGCGGAACAGAAACAGACTTATAGACTTTGGAAACAAACTTATGGTTACCAAACGGGACAAGCTGGGGGAAGGATGGATTGGGGGTTTAGGACTGACATATGCACGCTGTGGTATATGGAATGACTGGCCAACAGGGACCTGCTATGCAGCATTGAAAACTCTACCCAATATTCTATGGAAAAAAAAATCTGGAAGAGAATGGATGTGTGTACATGTATAACTGAACCACTTTGTCGTATAGCAGAAATGATCACAACATTGTAAATCAACTATAACTCAATAAAACTTTAAAAAATGAAAAAAAAATAAATTTGTCAGTTATCCCCCCCACCCCCCAAAAAATGGGAATGATGAGATAGATGACCCAGTAAGTTGAAAGAAAGGCAAGCATGGGAAGTGGAAGGAAAGTCAAGTTATAAAAGAAAGATGGGGGAGTTCCCATTATGGCGCAGCGAAACGAATCTGACTGGTATCCATGAGCATGCAGGTTCAACCCCTGGCCTTGCTCAGTGGGTTAAGGATCCGGCATTGCTGTGAGCTGTGGTGTAGGTGGCAGACACGGCTCAGATCTGGCGTTGCTGTGGCTGTGGCGTAGACTGGTGGCCAAATCTCTGATTTGACACCTGGCCTGGGAACCTCCATATGCCACGAGTGTGGCCCTAAAAAGACAAAATAATAATAATAATTTTTTTTAAAAAAAGATCGTAGATGCCTAAGAATAAAAAAGGTGAACATTGGCATTTTTGTCAGAAACTGAATATCTTTAATAAAATTTAAAATTTTATAGAAATGTAGGATGTGTTAAGGTAATTTTTTATCATTTTATTCATTATGGAAAAGCCACTTATTATATCTGGGTTTTAATTTCTTTCTCTGTAAGATAAGAATTAAAGTAGCATACCATCCTAAAAGTGTGTTACTCTGTGACATTTAGAAGGATCAAAAGTCATTTACTTAAAAATTTTTCCAAAGAGTGACAATTTCAATTCTATGATTTCATAGTATCCTTTAGCACAGGATGCTTCTGTTTACCCAATACACAACACATTGTTATTTGAATTTATAAATACATGCTTTATTTGAGTTTATAAAAATGAACCCATGTAGCATAATGATACTGAATAATTACAGTATTATTTTAGGTCTAAATGCCTGGTTACTTTTATAAGCAAAAATTTCATCTAGAAGTTTTTAAAATCTGTTTAAACATAACCTTGATAGATTAGGGAGCTTCCAAACCTAGGTTAAACAAACAAACAAAAAGTAACCTCTTTTAAGGTAAATTAAAAAAAAATTAAAAACCAATTGAGGGTGGGTTAAAGTAGGGAGTGGATAGTGTTTTTTTGTCCTTAATTATTTTGAGCATGTCCATCAAATTTGGTTTATTTTTAATTCTGTAGTTTTAGGAATACACCAGCTATTAAATGTAGAACTAATACTAGATCATAAATTACAATATCAGCAACCTTTTAAAGACATTTCATGAAATTTAAAGTATCTCTGATGTTTACATAATAAACTTAAGGAAAATTGGGAGTTCCTGTTCTGGCTCAGTGGGTTGTGAACCTGACTAATATCCTTGAGGAAGTGGAACGTGAGTTCGATCCCTGGCCCTGCTCAGCTGGTTAAGAATCCGTCGTTGCCGTGAGCAGTGGTATAAGTCTCAGATGCGGCTCAGATCTGGCATGGCTGTGGCTGTGGCTGTGGCTGTGATGCAGGCTGGCAGCTGTAGCTCTGATTCAACCCCTGGCTTGGGAACTTCCATATACTGTAGGTGTAGCCCTAAAAAGAAAAAATGGGCAAAGGACTTAAATATCTCTTCGCAGATATACAAATGGTCGATAAGGGAGTTCCTGTCATGGCTCAGTGGTAAACGGACCCAACTAGCATCCATGAGGACATGGGTTCGATCCCTGGCCTTGCTCAGTGGATTAAGGAGCCGGCGTTACCGTGAGCTATAGTGTAGGTTGCATATGCGACTCGGATCTGGTGTTCCTGTGGCTGTGGTTTAGGCCAGCAGCTGTAACGCTGATCGGACCCCAGCATTGGAACCTCCATATGCTGTAGGTGCAGCCCTAAAGAGACAAAAAGCCAAAACAAAACAAAAAAAAAATGGCCGATAAGCACATGAAAAGATGCTCAACATCATTAGCCACCAGGAAAAAGCAAATTAAAAGCACCGTAAAATAGCACCTCACATCCACTAGGATGGTATAATAAAAAAAAAAAAAAAAAAAAAAAAAAGATAGGTAGTAAGTGCTAGTGAGGATACGGAGAAATTGGAACCCTCATACACTGCCGGTGGGAATGTGAAATGGTTCAGCCTCTTTTGTAACATGGCATTACCATATACCTCAGCAAGTCCACTCCTAAGTATATATCCAGGAGAAATGAAAACGCATATCCACACAAAAACTTGTATGTGAATGTTCATAACACCATTGTTCATCATAACTTAAAAGTGAAACCAACCCAAATACCTATCACTTGATGACTGGGCAAACAAAATGTGGCTTATCTATACAATGGAATCTTATTCAGCCATAAAAAGGGATAAAGTACTGATCCATACTGCAACATGGATGAACCTTGAAAACATTAAGTGAAAAAAGCCAGTCACAAGAGACCGCAAACTGTAAAACCCCTTTTATACAAAATGTCCAGAGTAGGCCAACCTAGAGAGACTGAAATTAGGTGAATGGCTGCACTTGGCTGTGGGGAGTGAGGTGGCTTGGGTGAGGGGCTGATGGGTAAGAAATGCAAATTTCTTTGGGGGATGATGAAAATGTTTGGGGGCTGATGGGTAAGAAATGCAAATTTCTTTGGGGGATGATGAAAGTGTTTTAAAATCATGGTGTTGGTTGCACAGCTCTGTAAACTATTGAATTGTACACTTAAAAATCGGTGAGGTGTGTGTCTAGTGAATTATATCTCTATAAAGCTGTTTAAAGAACTCCAAACCTTCCTCCCCCCCAGAATAAAAACTGTCCCCCACAGTCATCTTCCAGAAAGAAAACGACAAAAGATTTACTGTGGAGGGTGGATTTGGCTGAACATCATATCTACAGACCACAGTTTTCTGAGTTGGTCTTATGTCTTTTTTGGCTATGACAGATATGGTGTCTTTTGAAGTGACTTCTACTGTTTGTATAGGTCTCTCTGTTTTTCTGGTACACTAGGTGGTAGAGTGGAGAGTCAAATCTTGCCCCTAGGGTCAGGTCGCACCTGCAGGTTATTTGTTGCTGCACTCAGTAGCCCCCTTGAATCCAGTTTGCATCCTGATCATTTTAATGTATGGTCTAGAACTTAGCCTGAAGTGGTTAGTTCCAAGGGCACATAGCCAAGTTGTTTAGCATCTTATTTTTGAAACTATAATTTATTTCTCTTTGTGCTTAATACTGCTTTGATTTTTACCTTGTCCTAATTATTTGGTCAGATGATTCTGTTCATCTTTTTATCCCATAACAATAGCTCTTAACAATATTGAACCCATTTAATTAAGAGAAAAAAGTGAAGATAAAGAAAAAGACAGGAAGAAAATAATGAGTGCAAATATTTGTAATTTTGTTAAAGAGATAAGTAGATCTCCATCTGCAGGTTCAGCAAAAAGAAGTCAAGATAGGAGTTCCTGTTGTGACTCAGAGCATTAAGAACTTGGTATAATCTCCTGAGGTTTGCGGGTTTGATCCCTGGCCTCACTCAGTGGGTTAAGGATCTGGCGTTGCCACTAGCTGTGGCATAGATTGAGGATGCAGCTCGGCATAGTCTGCAGCTGCAGCTCTGATTTGGCATTTAGCCTGGGAACTTCCATATGCTGAAGGTGCTGCCATAAAAAGAAAAAGAGGAGTTCCCGTCGTGGCTCAGTGGTTAACGAATCCGACCAGGAACCGTGAGGTTGCAGGTTCAATCCCTGTCCTCGCTCAGTGGGTTAAGGATCCAGTGTTGCCATGAGCTCTAGTGAAGATCACAGACGAGGCTTGGATCCCGCGTTGCTATGGCTGTGGTGTAGGCCAATGGCTACAACTCCAATTAAGACCCCTAGCCTGGGAACCTCCATATGCTGTGGGTGCAGCCCTGGAAAAAGACAAAAAAAAAAAAAAAAAAAAAAGAAAAGAAAAAGATAACAAGTTAAAGTAGATTAATAGAAGCTAAATTTGATAAACAGTAATTCACGGTTATACACTCAGCCCCTGCTTACCAGTGGTTTCTGTTCCAAGGGTTTCTTGGTAAGCTCTTTGGAATGTGAAAGCCTTTCTCCTATTAAGAGTTGGGGCTAAAGTCCAGACCACAAAAGCCCATTTAATCTGCATGTATCAGAAATACACAATGAAGAGTTGTATGAATGCTAATGAAATATGTAACAGATCTGTTTAACACATCTGTGTTAAACACCCACTCTGTGCTTGACTATGGTGATAGGTGCTTTTCCGCATTAGCTTCTTTGTGACATACGGAAATTCCGAGGCCAGGGCTCCAACCTGTACCACAGCCGTGACAATGCTGCATAGTTAACCAGCTGAGTCACAAGAGAATTCCTATTTCTGCTTTCTTAAATAAGCCTGCTTTTCCAGCCCACTTCATGGCCCCCCTACCAAAGGTTTTTGATATCGTGGAAGAGAGTTGGTGGGATTATAATTGCCTGGTGACAGCCAGGTTGTTCATCGATTATGCGTGACATCAGGCCCCGGGCCTGGTATCTCACAGTGTCAGTGCTGTTTACTAAGAGATGGACTTTTAAATAAGTGAATTTCCTTCCATCTTCTTTCCTTTTCCTGTCCCAATTCCAAGCTTGGCTATAGTTCCACTTTATCATCTCTAAATAGGTAAGCAGGGTTTTTACAGGGCACAGGTATGGCCAGTAGCTTCATATGTAGGCAGCTCTGATCAGCCCATTTTGCTGTTTGAAGTGCACTTTACATATGCTGAGCCTTATCAGGAAAGAATGTCCTCCAGTTGGCATTTCCTGCTTTATGCACAGGAAGCAAAAGTTATAGTAGCATGTGTACCAGGGTTTCGACAATCTCAGCTACTGTTGATGAGCAGAAACTCTTTGGGTCCCACTTTGATCATGTTTGTCCTTTGTCATTTGAGGCCCAGCCTGTTGTCTTTCATGATCCTCTGGCACCTGGGGAATGGAACACCTGTTATTTGTACATCGCCTTGTGTTTACCAAGTAGAATAGTGTAATGGAAGGAATATGGACTTTGGAGTCAGAGAGGGCCTAAACGTTACTTAACTTTTGCGTACCTCAATAACTTCATCTTTTGCGTGAGGAAATGATTGGTACCTCTGAGGATGTAATAAATTTTAAATGGGATATTGTATGTAAAACAATGAGTACTTTGTAACACTTAGTAAATGTTTTGCCTACGTGTGATTGCTTTGGTTCCTCACAACAACCTTAAAAGGGAAAGCAGAGATCATTATTTTCTTATATGTACGAAGAATTAAAGGCTTGGAGAAAGTCATGTGATAAATGGCAAGTCACACAACTAGCAAGTGACAGAATCATGGTTCTAAATTCTTTGCCTTTCACTTTTGCTCCTCATCAGTGTAGGAGAATATTACTAAACATAGAGGGAAATCTGGGGAGAGTTGAGTTCAATTCAGACAATGTTTTCATTATGCTGACAGTGACGAGTGACAGTGGCTGTGAAGGCCTAGGGCAGACTCTGCTTCCAGGGAATCCTGGTATTTCAGACACAAGGCATGAGGCTGCTTTATCAGTATGAGTGACATGCTGTGGAATCAGAGAACACTCATGGTGTTGCAGGGCTACAATGTTCTTATAGAATCGTAAATTTGTTTTAAACTGAGAGGACCCTCAAAGATCAGCTTGCTCATAATATTTGTGCTGTCTCTGTGTTTGGGGTCAGGAGATATATCAGCTATTGGTTGTGGAAGGGAATCAAGGATAAAATTCAGCTGGGGAAATAAGACATAAGTGCAGAAAATGTTAATGAAGTTTAAATAACTAGTCAAGATAGAAGACGTAACACAAAGCAGTACATACTTACTTGCTTAATGAATTATGCAGACAGCATTTATTGTAGGAATTCAGAGCAGAGAACGATATAAAGTTCCTTGGCCAAGATTTCATCATTATGTGTTGACAGAGGCAGATCAAGAATGGAGATCTCATCACTCTCACTTTTAATGTGCTCTTTGCACTTTACTACACTGGTCAGAATCCTTCTGGGTGTGACAGAAACCCAATCAAAAGGGGCATAAGAGAGCATGTATGCATGTGTGTACACACACACACACACACACACACACAGGTGCAATAGAGGCTTATGGCTCACAGAAATAAAAGCCCCATGTACAGAAATGATTGGCTGCACTTCACAATGGGTATTAGTATCAAAAATTCCTAACTCTTGGTTCTGCCTTTTTTCGTGTCAGTGTCTTTCTCGGGCAGGCTATCCCCCAGGTGATGGCAGATACAGGCTTATGTCTTACAGGCTTATGCACTCCAGCTGTAGGGGGGTGGGTATGATTTTCAATACTTCCAGAAAAGTTCTGAGGCTGGCTGTCATTGCCCATAACTGAGTTTTTTGTGTATCCTGAAATGAAGGAATGAGGGGTCAGCATCACCCAAACCTCATGGACTGAGATTTGGAGAGGCATGGTTTCCTAAAAGAAAATCAGAATGTCATTGCTGAAAGAGACAGAAAGATTCTAGAAGGTCAAAATTAACATCTGTATACTTCAACACATGTCAGGGAACCTGATTCCTCTAGCGCTATTCTTTTTTGTTGAGATTGCTTTGGGTATTTGGGGTCTTTTGTGTTTCCATACAAATTTGGAAACGGTTCTAGTTCTGTGAAAAATTCACTTGGTGTTTTGATAGAGGTTGCATTGAATCTGTAGATTGCCTTGAGTACTATGATCATTTTGACAATATTGATTCTTCCAGTCCAAGAACACAGTATATCTTTCCATCTGTTTATATCATATTCAGTTTCTTTCATCAGTATCTTACAGTTTTTGGAGTATAGGTCTTTTCCTCCTTAGGAATGTTTATTTCTAGATATTTTATTCTTTTTGATGTGATGATAAATGGGATTGTTTCCTTAATTTTTCTTTCTGATAATTTGTTGTTAGTGTATAGAAATGCAACAGATTTCTGTGTATTAATTTTGTATTCTGCAACTTTACCCAATTCATGAAGAGCTTTAGTAGTTTTCTGGTGGTGTCCTTAGGATGTTCTATGTATAGCATCATGTCATCTTCAAGCAGTGACAGTTTTACTTCTTCTTTTTCAACTTGGATTCCTTTTATTTCTTTTTATTCTCCAATTGCCATGGCTAGGACTTCCAAAACTATGTTGAATAAAAGTGGCCAGAGAGGGCATCCCTGCCTTGTTCCTAATCTTGAAGGAAATGCTTTCAGCTTTTTGCCATTGATTATGATGTTAGCTGTGGGTTTGTTATATATGGCCTTTATTATGTTGAGGTGAGTTCCCCCATGTCCACCTTCTGGAGAGTTTTTTTTAATCATAAATGTGTGTTGAATTTTGTCAAAAGCTTTTTCTTGATCCATTGAGATAATCCTACTGTTTTTATTCCTCAGTTTGTTAATATGCTATATTGTATTGATTGGTTTTCAGATATTGAAAAATCCTTGTATCTTTTTAATTGATTGTTGAATTTGGCTTGCTAGTATTTTGTTGAAGATTTTTGCATCTGTGTTCGTCAGTGATACTGACCTACAATTTTCTTTTTTTTATGTTTGTTTTGGTGTATCAGGGTGATGCTCACCTTATAGAATGAGTTTGGGAGTGTTCCATCCTCTGTAATTTTTTTGGAATAGTTTGACAAGGATTGATGTTAACTCTTCTCTAAATGTTTTATAGAATTCACCTGTGGCCCCATCTGGTCCTGGATTTGTTTTGTGGCCCAGGATGTGATCTATCCTGGAGAATGGTCCATGTGAACTTAAAAATAATGTGTATTGTGTTGCTTCGGGATGAGATGCATATCAATTGAGCTCATTTGGTCTAATGTGTCACTTAAGGCCTGTGTTTCCTTGTTGATTTTCTCTCGGGATGTTCTGTCCATTGCTGTGTGGGGTGTTAACATCCCCCACTCTTACTGTGTTCCTGTCAGTTGCTTTTTTTAACATCTGCTAATATTTGCTTTATAAATTTAAGTGCTCCTGTGTTGGGTGCATATATATATATTTGCAATTGTTTTATCTTCTTTTAGGATTTATCGCTGATCATTATGTAGTATACGTCTTTGTCTATTATAATAGTCTTTATTTTAAATTCTATTTTATCCAATGCAAATATTGCTACTTCACCTTTCTTGTGATTTCTGTTTGCATGGACTACCTTTTTCTTTACCCTCTCTTTAGTCTGTATGTGTCTCTAGATCTGAAGTGAAGCTCTTGTAGACAGCACATGCATGGTTCTTGTTTGTGCATCCATTCAGCTATTCTTTGTCTTTTGTTTGGAGGATTTAGTCCATTTACATTTAAGGTAATTATTGGTATGTTGTTCTTAGTGCCATTTTGTTAAATGAAGAACCTAAGTCTTTTTTTTTTTTTTTTTTTGCTAATTTTTAGGGCTGCACCCATGGCATATGGAGATTCCCAGGCTGGGGTTGAATTGGAGCTACAGCTGCTGGTCACAGACACAGGAACCCTGGATCCTTAACCCACTGAGCGAGGCCAGGGATTGAACCCACAACCTCCTAGTTCCTAATTGGATTTTCTTCTGCTGTGCCACAACAGGAACTCCCTAAGACTTTAATAGTGATTTCAGGTGCTCTTCATTTTTTATGTAGATGCAGATTTATATCTGCTATTATATTTCCTCTGTTTGAAAGATTTTTAACATTATTTCTTTTGATAGTCATGAATTCTTCCTGAAAAGTCCTTACTTTGCCTTTATTTTTGAAAGGTATTTTCTCTCTGAGTATAGAATGTCAGCTTTTTTTCTTTCAGCAGTTTGAAAATATTTCTTCACTGTGAGATTTCATAATGAGAAATCTCCTGCCATCCTTCTCTATATTCCTTTGTTCATAGTGTTTTTTCTGTTCCTTCTCAGAAATTTTTGATTTACTGATTTTTAGAGCAGTTATAGGTTTACAAAAAATTGGGGCAAAAAACGTGGAGAGTCACCATGTACTCGCCTCCCACCCTGTTTCTCTTATTATTAGCTTCTTGAATTTATGTGCTATATTTTTTATAATTGGTGAAGTAAGATTGATTATTATTATTAATTACAGTTCATAGTTTACATTAGGGTTCACCCAGTTGTTTTGTTCCTGAACATCTATAACTGGTTTTCAGCAACTTTATTATGATGTAACTTAGTGTGGTTTTTACCATATTTCTTGAACTTAGGATGTGTTTTAGCTTCTTGAATTGGTATATTTATAACTTCCATCAAATATGGAAAAGTTTGGCCACGATTTCTTCTGATTTTTTTTCTGCTCCACTCCCTCCTTTAGGGTCTACATTTACATATGCTTTATGCTGCCTGAAGTTGTCCTACTTCTCACTGGGGGTGGGGAGGTGCTTTATTCATGTTTTCACAGTGATTGTATTACTCTGTGTTTCATTTTGAATTGGTTTTAATTGCTCTTTTTAAGCTCAGTATTCTTCATTGTCCAATTTTGAGGTTAATCCTAATCCATGTTTTTTTAATCTTAGCGTTGTTTTCATTTCTAAAAGTTTCATTTGACTCTTTCATTTCTTTGCTTATTTTGTTCAGTTTTTCTTCTAGGTTCTTGAATATATGGAGTGCAGTGATATTTACTGTTTTAATGTCCCTGTCTACAATTTCTATTATCAGTGTAATTTCTTACTTCGTTTCAATCGACTTTCCCCTTCATCATATGTAATATTTTCCTGTTTCTCTACATGCATGGAAATTTTTGTTTGGATGTCACACATTGTGAATTTTGCCTTGTTGCATGTTGGATATAAAAATATTCTTTAACTTTGCTCTGGTGTGTGGTTAAATAACTTGGCAACAATTTGATCCTTTCAGATCTTGGTTTTAAGCTTTTTTAGGTAGGATCAAAGCAATGTTTTGACTGGTTTAATTGTTCTTCCTTACTAAAGCAAAACCTTTCTGAGTAGTTTACTCAATACCATATCAATTATGAGGTTTTCTACTCTTGCTAGTTGTTCTTGGCTCTAGATGAGCTCAAAGAATTATTTCCTCAGTGTTTTGAGTGGTTCTTTGCATGGCTTTGGGTGGTTTCCTCATGTGCATACACTTATCAGTATTCAGCTAGAGTTCTCGCTCTTTGTAGCTCTCCTCTTTAATAATGTTTTGCGAATTCTTATTTTTTTTTGGTCTTTTGTCTTTTTAGGGCCGCACCCAGGCATATGGAGGTTCCCAGGCTAGGGGTCGAATCAGAGCTCTAGCTGCCAGCCTACACTACAGCCACAGCAATGTGGGATCCAAGCTGCGACCTACACCACAGATCACAGCAACGCCAGATCCTTAACCCACTGAGTGAGGCCAGGGATCGAACCCGCATCCTCATGGATTCTAGTCAGGTTCATTAACCACTGAGCCATGACAGGAACCCCATGTTTTGTGAATTCTAACAGCTTTGGCCTTCCTGGCCTCCTAGCTCTATCATCTCAAATCAGGGATACCACCAGCCTTGTCTGGATTCCCCTTCCCTGTACAATGGTTTCATGCAGTCAGCTTGGACAATCATAGGACATACTTGCTTACTTACCATCTCTCAGGGATTACTTTTTTTGTTGGCTAATGTTCCATATCTTCAGAAACATTGATTATGTTCAGGATTTTAGTTGTTTCATGTGTGAAGGCAACTTTAGTGTTTGCTTTTTCCATCTTCATTTGGGCAAAAATTCCCATAATGAGTTCTTAATAATTTAAAGTTGCCCTTGGAGCAGTTCCCATTGTGGCTCAGTGGTTAATGAACCTAACTAATGTCCATATGGATGAGGGTTCAATCCCTGGCCTCGCTTAGTGGGTTAAGGATCGGGCATTGCCATGAGATGTGGTGTAGGTTGCAAACGCAGCTCAGATCCCATGTTGCTGTGGCTGTGGTGCAGGCTGGCAGCTACAGCTTGGATTTGACCCTTAGCCTGGGAACCTCCATGTGCCACAGGTGCAGCTCTAAAAATAAATAAATAAATAAAGTTGCCCTTGGATATTTTTTAAATAGAGAAAGTTTGATTTGGGAGGATTTTATTTCTTGCATTCCAACTCTTGTATTGTCTCTACAAAACGTTAAAATTTACCTTCAAGTATAATCAATAGTAGCTTGTCTTTTTCAGGTTGAGAAAATCTCCTTCTAGTCTTAGGAGTTTTTATCTTAAATGATTGTTGAAATTTCTTTAATGTTTTTATACGTCTATTGAAATGATTATATGTTTTTCATCTTTAACCTGTTAATGTTGTTAATTACACCTAGGAGACTTTCCTGGTATTTAAACTTTGCATGTATGTTGTGAATTTTTATTTTTGATGTATTTGTTTTTAATATATTATAAATTTTGTTTGCTATTTAGTTTATTATGCTTATAACTTGGATCATCAGAGATTGATCTACTTATATATATTACCTTCTTTGAGTTCATAAAAGATTTGGGAAGTTTTTCCTTCTAAAACAGCTTATATAAAAGAGCAGTTAACTGTCGTTTGAAGGTTAGAAAAAGTCATATAAAACCATCTGGATGTGATATGTCCCTTTTGAAGCTTTTCCTAAATTTTGTTTTTTTATTAATGGTCTACGTGTTTTCTGTTTTTTCTTTTTAAAAATTGTTTAAACCTTTTTTTCTCTTGCAATTTTTAAATGCCCACTAAAGCTGTAGTTATATTCTTGGCTCAATCAACCTTGTCAGTGATTTCTCTTTAAAAGATAGTTTTTGTATTCTCTATTTTTAATGTTTTCTTTATATTGATATTTTTATTAATATTTGCTTTTATCTTTTCTATTTCTTCCTTGTATTTTGTTTTCATTTAAACTGTTGATCGATAACACCTTGAATTGACCATCTGTCATGTTAATTTTTTTATCTTTTTCTTGATTCCCAGTATATACTCTAAATTAATCCATAAATTTCCTTTAAGTACCACTTTAACTATATCCCACAAGTGTATGATATGTGATGTGTTTCTTACTCTTCAGTTATTAATATTTTATCATTCCAATTAAGGTTTTTTAAAACCATCAATTATTTAAAAATGTGTTTTATGGTTTCCTAAAGCATTTTTATAATTTTTTTAAAGTCTTGTTTTATTTCTAACTGTATTGAAACTTGAATGTGGTCTAATTGTATTTTTGAAGCTTCTTTACAGGGCTGATTTTTACAGTACTTCCACATATGCTTGAATTTACTGTGTCTTCTTAGACTGTTTCATATCCCACTTCACGCTAGTTTAATCCATACTGTGTATTATCTTCTGTGTGTTTATGGGGTGAGCTTGATGCCGGAAAGATGTTACTGGAATCCGACTTCTTGCTCACAAAGAACGAACTTCGCGAACACACAGGCAGCAAGCAAGCAAAGTCTTTATTACAGGAGTTCCCGTTGTGGCACAGCAGAAATGAATCCAACTAGGAACCAGGAGGTTGAGGGTTCGATCCCTGCCCTCACTCAGTGAGTTAAGGATCTGGCGCTGCTGTGAGCTGTGGTGTAGGTTACAGACGCGGCTGGGATCTGGTGTGGCTGTGGCTGTGGCTGTGGTGTAGGCCGGGTTACAGCTCTGTTTAGACCCCTAGCCTGGGAACCTCCATATGCCGTGGGTGCATCCCTAAAATGACCAAAAAAAAAAAAAAGTCTTTATTACAGGAAAGCAAACAGCTCCCAGGACAGGCTGGGAGGGGGAAGAAGAATCCCCCTTTCCACTGGCCTATAGGGATTTTTAATCCCTTAAAGATGGGGGATACTGACATGGGGTATAGAAAGATGTGGTTTTCTCCCATTGGCCTTGACCAGTTACCTGTAATAGTTCTTGTCCAATAGGGGTCTTAGACGTAGAAATGCCCCATAAGTTTTATGGTTTCTTTGCCCTTCTCCCCCTTAGACTGAGAGTCACCATTCCTCTCATTCCTTTTCTACCAGTTGAAGAGTACATTAGAGATTAACATCCACTTGTACATAAAACAGATACACTCCCTGTAGGAAACAAGGCCTGTGGGGATGTTACTCCTTGGATTCCTTAAGCCACAAGTGTTAATCAATGGCCATATCAAAGAATGCATCGAAGCCCATGCTCCTATACTAACTACCTGAGTTGTTATCCTGCCTCAAGCTCATCTTCAGAAGAGGTATTTTGGTACATGGTGATCAGTATAATCCTGTGTACCTTGAGTTATGGAAGTGTTTCTATAGAGAAATTTTGTACTTGCTTCTGTTAGGTCTTCTGGATTTCATAGGGGCTTATTCATTTTTTTTCTTATTAATTTCTTGCCTTCAGAGGCTATACGATGCTGATATTATATTTCTGTGAGAGGTAAAGACTTGATGTTTTTATTTCTCACAGGATAATTTTTTTTTTCCATCAGCAGCTCCAAGCAAATAGCAAGTTTTCCTTCCCACGTCTTCTAGGTACCAACTGTTAAATGGAATTTTACCAGTCCTCTTTTCGAAGAAAGAGCAGCATTTTGAAAAGAGTGGTAGCCTTATGCTAGAGTCCTGAATCCGCCTTACATACACCCAAGGTTATTGATATCCAAGATAACAGTCTATGGGATCTGCAAACAAGTTGGTTACCCCTCTGAACTAACACCAGGTATCTCTAATTTTGCCAGCATTTCTATGAGTTTGTAGTAGGAGGGTTTCTATGTGGCCTCAGGTTTCTGTATAGCAGGAACCAAAAACTGTCCAATTTTTAAGCTGAGGTTTATTGATGACCCAAGATCACTCAGGTAGGATGTGTCAGAGCAGGGATTAAAACCTGTATGCGAACTAGTATTCTTCCTCTTTTGCACTTGGCTTTCATATTGTATTAGTGGTAGTTAATATTGTATGTCAACTTGACTGGGCCATGAGGCACCAAGAGAGTTGATCAGATATTCTGGGTGTGTCTGGACAGCTGTTTGTGGATGAGATTAACATTTGAATCATCAGTGGAGTAAAGCAGATTGCCCTAATCTGCTAATGTGGGTGAGCCTCACCCAGTCAACTGAAAACCTAATGTGGGTGAGCCTCACCCAGTCAACTGAAAACCTGAATAAAGCTGAGCAAGAGGGAACATTGCCTGCTTGACTCTTTCAGCAGGAAGATTAATCATCTCCTACCCTTGGGCTAGAACTTACATCAGCTTTCTGGTTCTCAGTCTGGCTGGAATGACACACTGGCTTTCCTGGGTCTCCAGCTTGCCAACTATAGATGTCTGGATTTAACTTCCATAATCTTATGTGAGCCGTGTGTGTGCATGTGTGTGTATGTATAAAATATATATATTATATATATATATGCACATATAATATGTATATATTCTCTTATTAGTCCTGTCATTTTAGAGGACCCTGACTAATACACTATTATACTAAATTTAAATTTATATTTTCATGAATTATAGATGCATTTGTGGCATCTCTAATAGTATATTTGACACTAAGGAAACAAACTACAGAAGAATGAGTTAAGATTACGAATACCTTGAGGATGTTAGGAAAGTCACAGCTACATAAACCCATTTAGAAAATGTAAGAAAAATCAGGAGGTAAACTCTGCATGGCAGTTAACACCATGGATGGAACAAGGGGCGTGATTATACCCAGAGCAACATTTATAACTTCGTGGACAGGCTTGGTTAGGTGGTTCAATGCCTGAAAATTGAGGTGCTTTTTGTGGCACCCCATGAAATTTTAATGTGTTTATTTTCATCATGAATTCAGGACTCATTTTACCACTGAAAAATATGACTAGATTGTATAAGCCACGTAGTAGTCACAGCCATGAGTGAGCATGTCTATGACAAAACCAGCTGAGGAGACGCTTGATTAACAATGTCCATATTTCTTTGCCAGTATTTTTTTTTTCTTTTTTAGGGCCATGCCTGCAGCATATGGACATTCCTACGCCACAGCAACTTGGGATCCGAGCCAAGTCTGCAACCTACACCACAACTCACGGCAATGCTGGATTCTTTATCCACTGGGCGAGGTCAGAGATGGAACCCACATAGTCATGGATGCTAGTTGGGTTCATAACCCACTGAGCCACAATGGGAACTCCAATATTTGTTTGTTTTATTAGCTGCTTGTGCTTATCAGTATATGTGTGGTAACAGACACCAAAAGTGTAGAAACTATGTGGGGAAAATGGGACATTTAGAAAATTTCTCTTTAATTTTTCTGCAAATGGAGAAGAGTTATTATCTGATTTTCAGGGACATTTTTAGGGACTGCTGTTCTGATATATGCATACCGCCAATGAATGATGTACAAATTGCATGACTTTTTTGGAATATGGTTTTTATCCTTTTTTTTTTTTCCTGAAGAAGCTGTTACTTAACCGAGTATTTTCAGTCTATTTCTTTTCAGTTGTCATGATACATTTGGATATATTTACTGTGACTTTGGTGCTGAAGAAACTATAGAAATTATCTCTGTACCTTGTCTGGGCCCTACTGCAAGATAAAAACAACTTTGGAAATGGCCTTGAGAGTGATCTGCAGCATGGGATGGGAAGATGAGGGAATGAACTGAACAACTAGAAATTCAGAAACTCACAACACCTGCACATCACAAGATCTGTTTATTATCTTTCTCAGCCTTGCTTACACATCTCAGGCCCTTCATTTTGGTATCCATGGCAATGAATTTTTTTTGTCTTCCTAATCAGAACATTTGTAAATTAAAATGTTGATTCACAGTTGCTTGTAAGGATTCACTGGATAAAGAACTATTGGGGGCTGGGAAGAAGAGAGCAAGAACAAGCGTTCTGGTTTTATGTTTTCTCTGCATGTGCAGAAATTTAATTATCAGGTCACCTCACTTCTCAGCAGAGAAAATTACAGTCGTGGCCATTAATTAGTATGTAAATGCCACTGTTGTAGGAAAACAACACAACACTTGAGTGCTATCAAGAAATGCCCTTGGAGGAGGCATACAAATTAGCAGAGCCTAAAAGAATCAGATAAGTAAATGGTGTAGCATTTGCTCTTATCCAGATGAGCCCTGTTGCAGTGATCAAACAGCCTAGAGCAATTGTCAAAGCCAAGTGTCCAGAAAATACTTGTACTTGAGAGGGTCCAAATAATGAGAAATGTGGGCCTAGTGACTACCGACACAGGTCTGCTCAAAATACTAACCTGTAGTATTAGGTTTGTGGTCCTCATAGTCAGACCTAATCACTCTCACCCTGGCCCCTCATGCCTTCATGATATCTCTTTTCTCATCTTGGATGAGTTTGGCCTGGGAGGGAAGAGAAGTAAGCTTCAAAGTGGCTAAATCAGCCCTGGATATAGGACCATCCCCTTAGGCGAATAACTAGCAATATAAATTTTTGTCCAGAGTTGCAAGGAAAATGTGGGGCTTATTTGGCAAATACTTGCATCTGGGGATGAAACTGGTGGGCTAAGCATGGTAGTGGGACAGTCTAGGCTGTGTCAGCACTGTCTGTCTTTACGGTGACTGTTGGCTGTTGGGAATAGCATCCAGTAACTAGAGACACAGAGGAGTCAGACTAGAGCTAAACTGCAGGCTGCATTACAAGGCTTATCTAGGAACTCAACATAATTCAAAAAGCCAGTAGAACTTCCTGCTGGACACAGTGGACAACAGAGAGATGCTGTGTTTGGTGGGCACCTGGTCTGCAGCATCTTGCCTCAGGCTAGCGCGGGAGGAAAAGTTCTGGACCTCATTGGTTTTGAGCTTTCTGAACTGCATGGAAATGGCTCGAGGCTGGGAATATTTGAGTCAACAAGGGGAAAACAGGACTTCAGTGCCTTGCAGTGTGGGAGAGGAAAGGCTGCCATGGGAGCCAGCATTACTTCAATCCACTTTTTAAAAGCTATATTGAGGTACAGTGGGAATGCAATAACCTGCACACAGGTACAGGGCAGTTTGGCGAGTTTGGGATTTTATGCTTGTGAAAGCATCATCAGAGGCAAGAAAACAAATGTTTATATCTCTCCAGAAGTTTTCCCTTTGCAATCCATCCTTCTCTCTAACCCCACCACAACCACCTGATCTATTTTCTATTACAGAGTATTATTTTTTTAATTGTATTATAGTTGATTTATAATGTTCTGTCAATTTCTGCTGTACAGCAAAGTGACACAGTTATACATGTATATATATATATATAATATATATATATATATTCTTTTTTCCCATTATCCTCCAACATGTTCCTTCACAAGTAATCAGATATTTTTTTCTTGAGCTATACAGCAGAATCTCATTGCTTATCCAGTCCAAATGCAATTGTTTGCATCCACTAACCCCAAATTCCCAGTCCCTCCCTATGCCTCTTGGCAGCTGCAAGTTTGTTCTCCATGTCCATGAGTTTGTTTCTTTTCTGTAAATAGTTCATTTGTGCCATATATTAGACTCCAGATATGTGATATCATATGGTATTTGTCTCTCTCCTTCTGACTTACTTCACTTAGTATGAGAGTCTCTAGTTCCATCCATGTTGCTGCAAATGGCATTATTTTGTTCCTTTTTATGGTTGTTTAGTATTCCATTGTGTATATATACCATATCTTCTTAATCCATTCATCTGTTAATGGGCATTTAGGTTGTTTCCATGTTTTGGCTATTGTGAATAGTGCTGCACTGAGCATAGGGGTGCATGTGTCTTTTTCAGTGAATGCTTTGTCAGGATATATGCCTAGGAGTGGGATTGCTGGATCATATGGTAGTTCTATATTTAGTTTTCTGAGGTACCTCCATGCTGTTTTCCATAGTGGTGGTACCTTCAATTTCTTATTTTAAATTTTCTAGAATATGACATAAATGGAATTATATAATGTGTACTTTTTTGACAACCCCCCCCCCGCCTTAGCTTAATGCATTTAAGATTCATCCATGTTGGAGGTATAAATAGTTGAGTCCTCTTGATTGCTAACTAGTATCCCCTTGTACACGTATACCATAATTTGTTCACCCACGTATCTGTTGCTACACTGTTGGGTTGCTTCCAGATGCTGACTATTCTAAATATAAGCTGCTAGGAACATTTGTGTAAAAGTTTTTGTGTGGACACTTTTTTCCCCATTGGGAAAAATATCTAGCAGTGGAGGAGCAGGGTTCTATGGTCAAATTTCTGCTTAAGTTTTTAAGAAACTACTAAACTAGGTTTAACATTTTACATTCCTACCAAGAGTGTACAAGAGCTCCCAATTATTTACTTCCTTTTGGTCAGTTTTTAAAATTTTTATTAGTATCACATTTTGGTTTTAATATGTATTACTCAGATGATTACTGATATTAAGCATCTTTTCATTTGCATATAAGTCATTTGTACATATTAGTTTGTAAGCATCTGCTGGAATGTTCACTGGGTTGTTTTATTCAGTTGTATTATTATTATAAAATTGAAAAAGGTCTTTCTATATCCTGGATACAAGTGCTTTATCTGACGTGTGTGAAGATACTTTCCCTCAGTCTATGTCTTGCCTTTTCATTCCTTATATCTTTCAAAGAGCAAAAGTTTTAAATTTTGATGTCTAATTTAGCAGCATTTTTTCTTTTATGGTTTATGCTTTGATATATATCTTAAGATTGCAAAGATTTCGCCTCTATTTTTTCCCTAGGAGTTTCATAATGTTTTACAATTTGATCTATTATTAATTTTTATACCCACGCACATTGTGTGAGGTAAGGGTTGATGTTCCATACCCTGTTTGCTTAAGTACACTTTTTTTGTAAAGACTTTAATGTTCCCATTGAACTGCTTCGGCACCTTTGTTAAAAAAAAAATTTTGACTGTATTTCTGTGGCACTGTTTCTGGACTCTTAATTCCATTTTATTGATTCATTTATCTTTTTTTCAATAGCACATTGTCTTGATTAGTTCAGTTGTATAATGTCTTAAAAGGCAAGTAGGTTGGTACTCCTACTTTGTTCTTTTTAAAAATTATTTTGAATATTCTAAACCTTTTATGTTTCCTTATACATTTTAGAGCCTGCTTGTTAAATTCTATAGAACATCTGCTTGGGTATTGTCTTGAATTGCATTGAATCAATGGACTAATTGGGGAGATTACATCTTAACATCACTGAATCTTCACTATTTTCTCTCAAAAATATTTACTGTTAGCATGGTAGTTTGGAATGCCTCTTGCTAAACATTCTTAAGTATTAATATATTTTAATGCTATGGGAAACAGAATTAAATTTAAAAAATTTTTAAATTTGTAGTCAGAATATAGAAATATAATTGATTTTTATAGATGATTTGCTAAATGTATTAAGTAGGTCTCATCATTGATATTAGCTATAAAGTTTTAGTGAATTGTCTTTTTTTCAGATTGTTGACTATCTCTAGCTGATAGATTTTGTTTTATTTTTATCAGAAATTGATGTTGGATATTGTCAACTTTTTGTGTGCCTGTTGAGATGACCTTTTTTTTTTTTATTGTGTTAATTTGGTTAATTACATCAATTGATTTTAATGTTTTAAACCAATGTTGCATTTCTGAGATAAACCTTAGGTGGCCATAATGCCTGATCCTTTTAATACATTACTGGCTTTCACTTGTTAATATTTTGCTAAGGATTTTTTAAAACTATGATATCTGAGATATGGGTTTATAATTTTCTATATTTGTGATGTCTTTGTCAGGTGTTTTCATTAGGATTATGTTGGCCTCATAAAATGTGTTGAGAAATATTCTGTAAGAGTTGTGTAGATATTGGAATTATTTGACATTTATGTAACCCTATACCCCAAAACTACAGAATTCTTTCTTTTCTAGTACACATTATCACAGTGGACTATATTTTGAGTCATAATACAAATCTGTATACTGACTGATTTTTTCTGAGTTGCTATATTAACTAACTGCTGAAAGGGGGGTGTTCAGGTCTTAAGCTTTATTTTGAATTTGTCTATTTCTCCTTTAAATTCATTCATTTTCTATTATATATTTTGAAGCCCTGTTAGTAAGTTCATACACATTTATGATTTTTGTGTCTTGAGAGTTGATCACTTTATAATTATAAAGTATCCTTCATCTCTGATAAAACTCTTATTTTGGAGTGCACTTTGATATTAAGACAACTGTATTAGGTTCTTTATGCTTATAGTTGGCATAATTTCTATTTTTAACCCCTTTACTTTTAACTTGTCTGTGTGTTTATAGTTAAAGTGTGTCTCTTATGGTCATCATATAATTGGGTCTTGCTTTCTTACTCAGTTTGACAACCTTTACTTTCTTTTTTGTCTTTTTTTGGTGTTTTGTGTGTATGTGTGTTTTTAGGACCATAGCTACAATATATGGAAGTTTCCAGGCTATGTATGGGTCTAATTGGAGCTGTAGCTGCTGGTCTACGCCACAGCCACAGCAAGGTGGAATTTGAGCCGTGTCTGCAACCTATACCACAGCTCATGGCACCACCAGATCCTTAACACACTGAGTGAGCCCAGGGTTCAAACCCGCATCCTCATGGATTAGTAGTCAGCTTCATTACCGCTGAGCCACAATGGGACCTCCAAAAACTTTCAAATGGGATGTTTATTTCATTTACATTTAATGTCTGGACATCCTTGGGTTTAAGTATGTCAGGCTACTATTTGTTTCTGTTTGTTGCCTCTGATTTTCATCTTCCTTTGCTCTTACTATTTTCCTTTTGTGTTAATAATCTATTTTTTTAGTATTCAATTTTAATTCCTCTATTAAACTTTTAGCTCCACCTATTTGTATTTTCTTTTTTTCATAGTTGTTCTAGGAATTACATGCCCATACTTAGTTAATTGCAGTCCACTTTGAGCTAGTATTGTAGCACTTCACATTTACTCTTTACATTATAACACAGCATTACACCACTTTGCAACAGTATAAATCACTTAGTTCCCTTCTTCTTTGTGTTATTATTATCTCATGTTTTACTTTTCTACATTCTATCAACCCCCCGATGGTATGTACTTTCTTGTTATCTTATAAAAAAATGTGAAAAAGGAAACATCAAATATTTTTTGTATTTACCCATATATTTACCATTGCTATTATTGCTTTAACTAGAGATTCAGTTTGCTGCCAGTTCCCTTTCATTTGAAGAACTTCTTTTAATGTTTCTTGAAATGCAGGTCTGATTAATTTTCTTTTCATTTATATAAAAATGTGTTTATTTTGCATTCCTTTTTGTAGGATAATTTATCTGGATATGGAATTCAGTGTTAACATCTTTTTTTTCCTTTGAGCATTTGTCATTGCATTGTTCCCTAACTTCCAGTGTCTCTAAGAAAAGACAGTTTTCTCTGTATTATTATTATCCTATATGCAATGCATTTTTCTTTCTGTTATTACTTTCAAATATTTTGTTTCATCTTTGATTTTCAGCTTCTTGACTGTGATGTGTCTAGCTGCAGAACTTTCAAAATTTTTAATGGCTACACATGCACCATATGGAAGTTCCTGGGCCAGGGATTGAATCTGGGCCACTACTGCAGCAACACTGGATCTTTTAACCCACTGAACCAGGCCGGGTATGGAACCTGTGCCTATGCAGTGACTTCCAACTGCTGCAGTCAGATTCTTAACCCACTTGTACCACAGCAGAAATGCCTAGCTATAGAACTTTTGAACTAGGTTACTGAAATATTTGTCTGTTGATTGTTGTGAGATTTTTTTTCCACCAAATTTGGGAGATTCTCAACCATTATTTTTCAAATAGTTTTCTTTCACATTTCTGGTTTTTTTCTTTCTTGGATTTCATTTGCACATATTTCAGACAACTTGATAGGTTATCCTTGTTCACTGAGGTTTTATTTATTTTCTTTCCTAATTTTTTATGTTCTTCAGATTGATTACTTTTTATTGAGCTCTTTCAAAGATCATTACCACCTCCAATATGCTAAAAAGCCCATTTAATTTTTTTACTTCAATGATTTTACTTTTAATTCTAAGCTTATGTTTTGTTTTTAGTTTTCTTAATATTATTTTCATTTCTCTGCCTGACATTATCCTTACTTATATTCCTTATGGTCACTTTTTCCTTTCTTTGAACATATTTATAATAGAGTAAAGATTTTGTTATCTGCAGCCAACATCTGAGTCATCTTGGGGCTAGTTTCAGGTGGATGCTTTTTTGCCTTGATGATTCACATTTTTCTTATTTCTTTGTATGTCTAGTAACTTTTGATTGTGCACTGGACATTCTGGAGGAAATGTTGTAAAGGTGGATTCTTTTATCTTCCTATAAAGAGTATTGCTTTTTGTTTTAGCCCACAGTGAAATTACTAATCATTCCTTTGAGTATATTGGTCTTATATTTTGTTACATTGCGCTTATTTTAGTTTTACTCTTAATCTTATTTTCACTATTGGCCCTTCTGGAGTTTTAATGGACAACTGGGGGTGTCTACCAAGCCCCTCTAACTTGGCCAGATTCAAACTCCTAACTCAGTACCTGTTGAGGTAGGCTGCAGTTTAAATGTCTAATCAAATTTTTAGCCCTCTAGCTGGCACTTTTTCTGGGTTTTTGGATTCTCCCACACACAGTCATAGTTTAGGTTTCAGCCATGTATTTGAGCCAAGTTCAATGCAGATTTTGGGCCTTCTTTGTGGTCTCCTTCTATCTGGGATTTTTCTCCTCCACTTCCAGCTGTTCTGGTTGCCCTGGTTTCTGCCCTCCTGACACCTCAAGTCAATAAGGCTTGCTATTTCTGCCTGAGTCCTTGATGCTCTTGCCTTATAGGCTTAGGAATACTTTCAGCAAAAAAAGTGGTATAACCATGTATCTCACCCAGTGTAATTTCCGTCTTTAAAAAATTAAATCCCTTCCAGTTTTTGCATGATCCTGCTCACTCTCTATGCCTTCAAACAGTTGGTTTAAATTATTTTCATGAATTTATAATTATTATTAATGGGTTAGTTCAAGTCACTCAGTCTGCTGTTACCATAACTGGAATTCTTAATGTTGTAACATTAGTATAGTGACTTTTTTTTTTGGTCTTGTCTGGGGCATGTAGAAGTTCCCAGGGCCAGGGATTGAACCTGCACTACAGAAGTGACCCAAACCACTGTATGACAGTGCTGGATCCTTAACTTGCTTCACCACACAAAAACTGTCTAATATAGTTATCATTATGTTACTAATTTTAGTACAAGATTTTCTGTTTGACTAATTCATAGTTAATAGACATCACTATTACAAGTGATGTCTCTTGGTTCATATATGAAATGGAGTTGTCAAAACATCTCATACAAGGTGTAGGGTGACAAAACAAGTGTGCACAGAAGAACCAGATTGTAATCCTTCCTCTGCCAATAACTAGCTACATGACTGTAGGTATGTGCTTTAAGTATTTTCAGCCTTAGTTTCTATTCTGTAGAATGAAGGAGTTGGGTTATATTAATGTTTTTCAAACTTTAAGAGAAAATCAGGACTCATTATTTTCTTTCCCTACAGAATCTTTTAAAAATATAAACTGGAATAAATCATCTCTGATTGTACAGGGTATATAGCCCAAACTCTTCCGTGCAACCACCCACATCTTCACTTTTACTGTGGGTGGCATTGAAGCTCCTTTGTGGAAATCCAGACCTCCAGAGAGCATAGTCTGAAAAAAAAATCAAGGCTGATGATTTATAAAAATCTTTTCGTATCCTGACTGAGTTCAAGAATGGCTGGATTGTGCATCTAAAAATGTGGCCATATTTTTTAGGATCTGAAAGGGGCAGTTGTCACCTTTGCCCTCCCTTTTCCGCTTTTTCACTTTAACCAGCTTCTTGTTCTTATTTCTATCCTTATGCAGCCACCCTAGACAGACGTTTGCTGTGAGTAATTGAAAAATCTGGTGTATTAGAGATTCCTGCAATTATAGCTAAAAGTAGCATCCAGGTACTGCACCACTGAACACAGCCCACCCCCACCTGTCTCCACGCCCGAGCTATAAGATATGAGCAGTACTTCCCTCCACCTAATTGCTCCTGGGTGGGTGGGAAGGAATTAATAAGCTTGGATCTGCACTGATGATTTATAAAGTCTTTCTCCTTCTGTAAAATAGCAGCAGACGGGCTTCAGAAATCCTCTCTTTGCATCACCAATTGGTGGTTTTGTTGCCTTAAAAGAAACAACAAAATGAAAAGGTGTTGAGCACTGCCCACATCCAGACGACCTTGCCAATCTTACAGAGCACTCCACCTCTAGGCTTGGAAAAAAAGCATGGTGAGGGAAAGAAGGTGATACAACCCACATCATCAGCTTAATTTTCTCCTATTCCAGCTCTTGTTTCTTTCTCCCTCCCCCTGCAATACCTCTGATGATGAGTTTTCATGTTAGACCCTGCAAGAATAAGCATTCTTCCCTTTGCACGTAGAGGGTTTAGATTCAAACAGGAAGGGTTTCCACATAGGGCACTGCCATGATGAGGATAATACTAATTATCACTAACATTTTTTAGCGTGTCATAGGTCAGGCATATGAAGAGCCTTTATATAGTTTATCCCAGTTAGTCCTCTCACCAATTTTTTTTTGGGGGGGGTTGCTGTCCACATGTTATGTGGAAATTCTCAGGCCAGAGATCAAACCCGCACCATAGCAGTAACCTGAGCCGCTTTGGTGACAATATCAGATCCTTAACCTGCTGTGCCACAAGGAAACTCCCCTGTTATCAATTTTAAGAAGTAAGGAATATCTAAATAAGAACACTGATGTTCAGAGAGATTAATAAACTTGCTTAGATCTCAGACCAACAAATGGAAGATCCCGGATTCAAACTGAGACAGCTTGATTCCAGATTCTGCACTCTTAACCACCTTAGCCTTGACTGAGGGCTACATCAGATAAGCAGTTTCTGTAGCACTGGGGAAGCACTTACCTTCCTGTCTCTTAATTGTGGAAGATGAATATGGCATTTTCTCTGCCCCTTCTTACTAGAAAAATTTTCACTGAAAATCAGAGGGAGGGCTATTCTAACTGCATTGCAGTAGAGACTTGATATTGATGGATCTATAGATAGCTCGTTCTAAATCTGTCAAATTCATGAACTCCCCACCTGTGCAGGAGGCCCACAGTAGCACCTCAGTGGTGTGTGAACAGAGGGATGGAGCTGGGTGGCCACGCATCAGAAAGATTGCAGAAGAGTCGGATTTCTTAGTGGTGGATACTGAGATGGTACCTAAGATCTGTCTGCATTGTGTGATTGAGTGAAATAAACAATCTCAACTTTGGGAGTTCCTGTCATGGCTCAGCAGTTAGTGAACCCGACTAGCATCCATGAGGACATGGGTTCGATCCCTGGCCTTGCTCAGTGGGTTAACGATCCAGCGTTGCTGTGAGCTCTGGTGTAGGTTGCAGATGCAGCTTGGATCTGGCGTTGCTGTTGCTGTGGCGTAGGCCGGCGGCTACAGCTCTGATTAGACCCCTAGCCTGGGAACCTCCATAAGCTGTAGGTGCAGCCCTAAAATGACAAAAAAAAAAAAAATCTCGGCCTCAAGATCATCCATATCCATGACATCTCTGCAACCTTTTCTCTGTTGTTTTAGCAAGATAAAACATGAAAATTTTAATACAAAGCCTCACTGTGCTGTTTTCCAGGTACTTAGCTGGAAAGAGGACTGAACATGGTTATTTATATGATGTTTCAGAAAGTACTATCTTATGTCTGAAATAAGTGCCATTACTTAGATGAGACTTTGTGAGTTTCAAAGATTTAAGCTGAATGAGATCCAGATCAGCTATTTAGTTGTTGACACAGACTCATTTACAAGGCAAGTAGCACCTGGCACCTTTCAAAAACAGAAGAGTCAAAATTTGAATCTGAGAAAATAATTGGTGAGAAAACTTGGAAAAAGTGTGGCAAAACCCCTGGAAACCTGGAGACCTCTGGCTTGGATAACCATGGGCAAATCACCTGGCCGCTTTGGGCTTTAGATTCTTTATGTGAAAATGAGCCTCTAGATAGATGCTCTTGAAAATCTTCTCTAGCCCAACCCATGTGATTTTTGTCTTAGTGATCAAACGCAGATGTATAGTTTTGTTTGCTTGTTTGTTTGTTTTTGTCTTTTTAGGCATATGGAGGCTCCCAGGCTAGGGGTTGAATCAGAGCTGCAGCCACTGGCCTACGCCACAGCCACAGCCATGCCCAATCCAGGCCACATCTGTGATCTACACCACAGCTCACGGTAACACTGGATCCTTAACCCACTGAGTGAGGTCAGAGATCGAACCTGCGTCCTCATGGATACCAGTCAGATTCGTTTCTGCTGAGCCATAACAGAAACTCCAGATATATAGGTTTTGAACAGAATTTTTTTTTCCCTTGAAACAGCTGATGGTAGAGGGAGCATAATGTGGTCATTAATAATATTGACTTGGGAGCAAGACCACCTGGGCTTGAATCTTGGTTCCACTCTTTATTAACTGCTATGATTGTGGCAAATTACTAACGTCAGGGTGCCTCGTTTTCCCCATCCACAGAATGGAGATGATAAAGTACCAGTTTCTTTGGGTTATTGTGAGGAGTAAATAAGTGAACATGTATAAAGTTCTAGAACAGTGCCTGGCACGTGATAAATGTTGTTTATGGGATTGCTTTTATTGTTGTAATAGCACCATTCTTGACTTTTTTTTTGTCTTTTTGCCTTATCTAGAGCTGCACCCGCGGTATATGGAGGTTCCCAGGCAAGGGGTCTAACAGGAGCTGTAGCCACCGGCCTTTGCCACAGCCACAGCCACGCGGGATCTGAGCCACGTCTGCGACCTACACCACAGCTCACGGCAACGCCGGATCCTTAACCCACTGAGCAAGGCCAGGGATCGAACCCGCAACCTCATGATTCCTAGTCGGATTCGTTAACCACTGAGCCATGATGGGAACTCCAATAACACCATTCTTGACTTCTAATGTTGCTCAGTGGTTTTGGGGGTGGGGTGGAAGCTTTACTTTTTAAGAATTCCCTGAGATCCTTGGGGACTGAAGTTAGAGCAGCATGTACAGTTGCATCTATAATTCCACGAGGAACAAGGGGCCAGTTATACTGCAGCCTGACTGCGTTCCTCCCACATGCCTGACTCTTCTTCACACTGCTCTTCTCACAAAGGAAGCAACCTTCTGGCAGATTTCAGGGGAGAAGCCGCAGAGCCCCCTCTCACCTCACTTTGAAAAGTAAGCTAGATATAGCCCTACTGTCCTGATGCAGCGATGTCTGGCGGTACGCACAGTGACTGAGAACACAGGTCCCAGCTTTGTTATTTCGCTAGATTTGTTGCCTAGGGCAAGTTGCTTAACTTCTCTGTGCCTCTGTTTCCTGTCTCTAAAATGGGGAGAATAGGCAAAAGATTTATACGATGATATGAAGAGAAAGCAGAATCTGGGGTTAATAGATGCAAACTATTTACTGCCTTGGGAATGAATAAGCAATCGAGATCCTACTGTACAGCCCTGGGAACTATATCTAATCACTTATGATGGAGTATGATGGAGAATAATGTGAGAAAAAGAATGTGTATATGTATGTGTGACTGGGTCACTTTGCTGTATGGTAGAAAACTGACAGAACACTGTAAACTAGCTATAATGGAAAAGTAAAAATCATTAAAATAAAATGGGGATAATATAATAATCCCTGCTTCATGGCGTTGCTGTGATGATTAAATGGGATCGTATATGTAGAGTTCCCAGAAGGTGCCTGACATGTAGTCTGTGTTTAGTAAATGGGAAACATTATAATTATTGTTATGATTATTATATCGAGTGAGGAGAATCCATGGATGACTAGTGCCTCCTTAGAAAGAAAAAAATCAAGGACCACATACTGGTAAATTAATGAATTCTAATTCTTGATTTTCTGTGTAAGGGAATACCCATAAACTAACACACTTAATTTGAAATCGATGACTTTTGACTATTTAAATTTTTAAAAACGGGCCTAGTAATACAAATGGAATGGAATCTCAGAGTTGGGAAGATGGATGTCTAATCCAGTCATTTCTCCAGTGTGTAATTGCCCAGACTACCTCCCAGGTGCTTAGCTGGTCCTATACTCTAAAGGTGGAGAGAATTTAATTTTGGTGCTGTTGGCCCATCCCACATCAGAGCGCTACGTCCAGCACATGGAAGCGTGAGGAGGCTATCCTATGGAATGGTGTCCTATTGGGACAGTAACAGAACCTCCTCCAAAACTTACCTTTTCAGATCCCACCGTGGTGCTAGTCACAACCAATAACAGATTTGGGTGGAGTTCCCAATAGCCTGGTAGTTAAGGACCCAATATTGTCAATGCTATGGCTTGGGTCACTGCTGTGGCACAGGTTTGATCCTAGCCTGGAACTTTCCACATGTCACGGGCATGACCAGAAAAAAAAATGTTATTTTTTTTTAAAACAGACTTAAAATATTACTCAGCCATAAAAGAGAACAAATTAGTGCTATTTGCAGCAACCTGGATGGACCTAGAAATTATCATACTAAGTGAAGTTAGTCAGACAGTCAAAGACAGACATCATATAATATCACTTATATGTGGAATCTAAGAAAAGGATACAAAGGAATTTATTTTCAGTACAGAAACAGACTCAGAGACTTTGAAAACAAACTTACGGTAACCAAAGGGGACAGGTGGAGGGGAGAGGGATAGACTGGGGGTTTGGGATTGGCATATGCACACATATGCATATGTATGGAATGACTGGCCAATAGATCCAAGCTGTGTCTGCAGCCTACACCACAGCTCACAGCAACGCCGGATCCTTAACCCACTGAGCAAGGCCAGGGATTGAACCCGCAACCTCATGGTTCCTAGTCGGATTCGTTAACCACTGAGCTACGACGGGAACTCCCTATTTACTAATTTTTAAAATGCATGCAATGCAGTGTCGCTGTAATGTACATATATGGACGACTGGGCCAAAACTTGGAAGCTTTTGGAAGAGCTCAGCTGCTAATATCTCTGGCTCTGGGTGTTTTAATAACTGAGATGAGGCGAGGAGCACATTTTCCGTCATCATTGACTAGAACTCTCTGTGAGGCACATGCACAGATTACTAACCTATTCCCAGCGACGAGCACGTGTCAGCAACACAGCACATCAGCAGGCTGCCCAGCTCAACATGAGGGCTCGTTATCTCGGTTAGGGGTGTCCCCATGGTTTCTCTGGGCTCTTGCCGTGTATTTCTAATTCCCCTCCTGAGCTTTCTTTTCCTGTTTCATTCCTTCGGACTCAAATTTGGGTTTTGAAAGTGCTTTGATTTCTTTCTACCCAGCCCTGGTCTGCTTTGATCCAGACCGATTGGTCACATTCTTCTGTTTCTCTGGATTTTCTGGCTCTCTTTTCTCGTGGGCTCTGGGTGAGACACTCACGGCTCTCGTTTGCTTGCAGTTAACAGCTTCGGAGATGATGAGGAGCTGTCCACATCCTCTGACACTGACGCGGAGGTGATCAAACAATTTGAGATTTCTGTGTCCCGGTCACAGAGTTTGCGCTCAGGAGCATCTGAGAGAGGAAAGCAGGCAGGATTGGAGCAGAAACCAAAAGCTAGGCGCTGGCTCTCCACCCACAAAGAAGACAGCAAGGAAGTCCCTGCCTGCGAAGGTATTTTTTGCACCAAACCCTTTCTTTTTCTGGACCAGGGGAGGCTAATGGTAGGAGTGTTTTTGAGTCACGGCACTTGCCTCTGAGTCTAGAGAGGAGGAGAAAAATGGGCAGGGCCCAGAGGCTGGGACAGGGCAAAAGGGCTGCTTCAGACCTTATAAGGAGATTCATGCAGAGGGAACGGATGCCCATTTGTTGCTCATTGGTTGTTGCTTTGTACATTTTAAACACTAACGACTAGAATAGTATTTATCAAGCTTTATAAAATCTTGTTCCCCTCTGAAAGGACAAAAATTTTACATACCTTTCAGCTGACATTGCACTTCTATGCCTTCCCTCCCAACTGGAAACATAGGGTTGTATTTTCCCTGTATCTGTGTGACCTTGGGAGATTTTTGAAGCTGTATTTTTAATAGTTTGTTTTACTAAAGCAGTAGGTATGTCTTCTTTTCCAAATAAGAATTTGTGTTATAGTCAGAGTTCCCTTCGTGGCTCAGTGGTAAATGAACCCGACTACGATCCATGAGGACGTGGGTTCAATCCCTGGCCTCACTCAGTGGGTTAAGGATCCGGCGTTGCTGTGTGCTGTGGTGTAGGTCTCAGACGTGGCTCAGATCCTGCGTTGCTGTGGCTGTGGTGTAGGCTGGTGGCTGCAACTCTGATTTGAGCCCTAGTCTGGGAATCTCCATATGCCGTGGGTGCGGCCCTAAAAAGCAAAACAAAAAGAATATGTGTTATAGTGATACTGAATCACCTTTTACAAACAACACATGCCCTGCACACTCCCCCTTAGTCCCTGTAGTTTCTGGACCCTGGCCCACAAGAGAATTCCTGGGCAAAAGCAAGTCATATGCTGTTCTCCATCTTCACTGCGAGTTACCTTTCACAAAGGGAGAGGAGGACACTGGAGGTAGCGTGGGCATAGCCTGTGACCATGGTGGGCAGTAGGTGGCAGGAGTGGGGAGACGTGGGGGGGTTGTTAAGAGTCCTTCTCCTTCCCCGTAATGCACACAGAAGAACCTGGCAAAAGAACTGTGTAATACATGTTAGTGTTTTCCCCAGCGAAGTGCAGGCATCTCTCTGACTCCTTTCTGCCCCAAACCCTGAACAGACACAGGACATTGGAACAGGGAAGGGTCTTTGAAGTGTACTTGTTGAAAAGCCAGAGAAAATGTCATTCTGTCCACCACAGTGATCTGGTCTATATGATCTGGGTTCTCTAATCTTTTTCTTCTCTCCTTTGGGCCTGTGGTCTATCCAACCAATGGGAATGTAGTTGAGCTTCCTTGTTTTTCAACACTGGGCAGGAGAAAGACAAAAAGAAGAGTGAAGAATTGAAAGACAGTCACAGAAAAAAAATTTCTTTTTTTGGGGGGGGGGTGTAGTGATGCATATGCGGCATATGGAGGTTCCTAGGTTAGGGGTTGAATGGGAGCTGTAGCTGCCGGCCTGCATCACAGCCACAGCAACACGGGATCCGAGCCACGTCTGTGACCTACACGACAGCTCACAGCAGTGCTGGACTCTTAACCCACTGAGTGAGGCCAGGGATCCAACCCGCATCCTTGTGGATACTAGCTGGGTTCGTTTCTGCTGAACCCCGTTGAGAATTCCTGCGAAGAAATTTCTGATCTGTTGATGTGGAAGAGGCAGGCAGAAAGAGAACAGTGGGGTGGGGGGAGGAGAATTAATAAAAAGAATCCAGGTTTTCAGCGGGAATATAATAATGTGCTGACCATCATGCAGTTTCGCTTATTGCCATGGGCCCACATAGCATTTTATTGCTCTTCTTTTTAGCGTCAGATAAGCCGAGAGATACCTGCCCAGTGGAACCAAAGCATAGCAACAGCAGTTAATGGTCCTCTGTCATCTCCTCACCCTCTCTCCTGCTTTTCTTTCTCTGCTGTTACAACACGGCATTCCTCTCTCTCCACTGAGAGGGCAAATGTTAGCTAATGAAAGTTAATAGCTGCTGACCCCCTACAAATAGCTTGTTTAATTCTAAAGCTAATGGCCCCATTTCCCAGAAGCCCAAGTGTCGAGTTTTTGATTTATACCAGCGGCCAATGTTCTGAGAGCTCTGACAAACATTCTAATCCTTACCCTTCCTGGAATTATTTTGTGATAACTGGTGTGATTCTGAATTTTTTGGCAGGTGGTGATAGAGAAAGGGTAAATTTTTTTTCTACTGGGGGGAGAAAAAAGTCTACTACATTAAATGAATTACCCGTGGATGTTGAAGAAAATCAGCAGGATTTTTTTCATAGGAATGATTAACTGCATGCTAAATTTTAGGTCATCAAATGCCATGGAAATGGTAATGTAATTTTTATTGCATGATTTTTTTTCCTCTGTCATTTCTCTTTGTTCATCTTTAAATTAATGAACTGGTTTCAGCAATAAAGAATAATGAATAAATAAGTAAAAGATTTTTTTAAAAAGTTAAAAAATTAGAGTTCCTGTCATAGCTCAGTGGGTTAAGAACCCTACTAGTATCCATGAGGATGCTGGTTCCATCCCTGGCCTCGCTCAGTGGGTTAAGGATCTGGTGTTGCCGTGAGCTGTGGTATAGGCTACAAACGTAGCTCAGATCCCATATTGCTGTGGCTGTTGTGTAGGCCAGTGGCTGCAGCTCCGATTTTACCCCTAGCCTGGGAACTTCCATATGCTGTGGGTGTAGCCCTAAAAGAAAAATAAATAAATAAATAAATAAATAAATTTTTAATTAAAAAAAAGAATAATGAAAAGATTAAGCATGCACCCCAGAGAGGATTTTTTTGTGTGTATCTATTCTAAATCTATTTAGCTATTTTTCACTCTACCTTAATCATGATTTTCTAAGATCAAGTTGTTTTTTTTTTTTTGTCTTTTTAGGGCCTCACCCGCGGCATATGAAAGTTCCAAGGCTAGGGGTCAAATAGGAGCTATAGCTGCCAGCCTGCACCACAGCCACAGCAATGTAGGATCCAAGCTGTGTGTACAACCTACACCATAGCTCATGGCAGTGCCGGATCCTCAACCCACTGAGCGAGACCAGAGACTGAACCTACGTCCTCATGGATGCTAGTCAGATTTGTATCCACTGAGCCACAACGGAAACTCCTAAGACCAAATTTAATTATAGACAATTCTACTTAAGAAATGCATTCAAAATGTTGGACCAGTGAAGTTCCAGGTCCAAGTCCAGGTAAAACTATCTTCACATTCCAGGCAAGTTCTCTCTTGTATCTGATTGCGTGTTATTGGGCATTAATTGTCACTGCATTCCTGATAATACCAAAGAGCATTTGGGCTAAGTGATCTGGATCAGAGGCTGTGCATGAAAGGTGGGCTGCAGAGTAATAGCCCAGTTATTTTGCTTTTTGTTTGTTTTGGAGCAAAGCCTTATTTTTGCTTGTGAGATACTTAGTTCTCAGGATGTTTCTTAAAAGTTACTCATTACCTTCCCGCTGTCTTTTAAAACAGGTCAGTTATCCCCAAAGCCTGTGCTCACTTCTGTTTGAGATGGTGTATCAATCAAGATTTTATGGATATCAAGGGGATTACAGAGAAATATATATCTTTCAAGAGATTTATTGCAAAGAATTGGCTCGCAGTTGTGAGAACTGGGTAGACAACTGGAATACACAGTGCTGACGTCCACAGAACAGGGTGTTGGGGAGGAGAGGCTGAAACTCTAGGGACGAGCTGAAGCTGCAGTCCACAGGTAGAATTTCTGCTCCTCCAGACGCCTCAGTTCTCTTCTTGAGGCCTTTCACTGGCCTGATAACCTGGGATAATCCCTTTACTGAAAATCAACTGCAGAAGGGCTTTAATTACATCTGCAAAATGCCTTCACAGCAATGCCTAAATCAGCATTTGATTGAATAACTGAGGCCTCTAGCCTCGTTGACACATAAAACTGACCATCACAGATGTCAGCAGAAGTATTTCTGAATGGGTGGTGGAGGGAGGGGCTTGGGAGTAGAAAAGAAGGTTAACTGGCTAATAGGTTTACTCCATCAAAGTGGGCTATGGACTAAAAATGTTGGCAAATCTCTCTGCTAAAATAAATATGGTTGATGTGACATAATTATGCCCTATAATTCCTCAGAAGCCAGGATACGCTTCTCGACAACAGGCAATTACTTTTCCGTATGTGTTAAGGTGACATGATCGTCTTTCATTTGAAGCAAAGGAAGACTGCTTTATGTAACAGTGAATCACTTTTCCCCATCCCCCTTCCAGCAGCTTGACTCGTACCCCCAGATTTGCCTTTCTAATTCACTCCTTGCTTGTCTGTCAAGGAAAATGGTTTGTTACATTAATATAGTTCTTATGTTTTTCAGTTATGAATAGCTCTTCAAGGCTTTAATGTAGCTTTTGAACATTCCCTTATTACTGATCTAAGTATTATCACTGTAGGAGTTGAAGTCATGAACAATTTTATGGGGGTAATTTCTTGGCAGAGTTAGATTTTGTGCTGAGATCCTGCTGGGTGCTACACACGTTGATGGATGACCCACTGTTTAATAGGACATTTTAGTGTTCATGTATGTAAGGAATGGATGGGCTAATTAGAGCCTGAGAAGGAAATTCTGCTTTATGTTATAGGGTTTGCATATTGTCCTGTCATTTTCTGAGGCTGCTTTTTTTAGTATGTTTGCCAAATAACGGAAAATATGAATATAAAGATTTTAGGTGTCTTATGAGACAAGAGGCATAAGTGATTTAATTATTGAGAATAACAAGGCAGATGGGGAACTTCTTAGTGGCTTGCCATGGTTTTGCAAAATCCCAGATCAGGAGTCTGAAATTGTGCCCTGACAACCAAGTCTTCCTGAAGATGTTTTTATATGGTCTGTATACAACGATAAAATATTTTTAGGTTTGCATGGGTTACATATTGCCTGGTGAGCCACAGTCACCACTACCCTGTGTTGCTGCACACTGTCTGTTTCAAATGTTCGCTGTCTGCTTAGCCTTTAAAGTTGAGATTTAGTGTGACCCACTGGTCGATAAAGATTATCCAGTATATGGTGTGGCTTAGAGTCTTCAAAGACTTTAGGTCCTAGCTCAGATTTTAAGACCAATGGGGGGAATAATTACTATCCTACAGTGGATAAATCAGAGCTGAATTTACCACATAGACGTAGTCATCCTCTCTGGTCCTGTCTATATCTCTAGTTTTCTATCATCCTGGGATGTGGGGCAACTGGAGATGAGTGGAGGCCAAAGAGATGAGGCACCTTGGGCTGCTTTCTGGGTGTGGGAGCCAAGCTATTGCTGAGGAAGACCCTGTCAGCTTTTCCTTAATATCTGAGGGTAACCTAGACACCGCGGAAGGGGAAGAGGATAAACTAAGAGACGAGAATTTCACTAAGGTCTGATGAAAACACTGAGTCTGATGGGGTCAGGCAAGATTCAGGAGCTGCCTGGGCCTTTGGATGGACAGGAAGGGAAAGACAGGAGGGAGGGCTTGGGGACTGCCACAGACAGAAATACACAGCATCCTCATGAGCCTTTGAGGCCATGGGTGGCCATGAGTGGGGAGGCAGTAACAAATCGGGTTGGCTGGGTTGGATGAGGCCAGACAGGTAAGCAAGACTAATATTTATGGAAAACCTAGTGATTGCCAGGCAGATATTATTTTCTGTGTCCACAATGACCCTCTCATGGTTTTTATCATCATTTTATAGATAAAGAACAAAGGTGAAGGCAGTTCAGATGTTGTTCGAGTTCTTAATGCAGAGCTAAGACTTAAACTCCCATCATCTGAGTCCAAGTCCAGAGTTCTTTCCGTGGATCAAGTAGAGATTCCGTGAGAGAACCACTGAAGCCTTTTGAGCAGAGGCTGATAATGGTGAATGTGGAAGAGAGAAGGAAGAATGCTAAAAACCAGGACAACGTATGATCTCCATAGCTAATACTATTCTTGCTTTCTAGATCCATCCACAAAGTCTTGTGGTCATTAGCTCCAACCAGATGCAAGTGTTTTATTTTATCCTTCTAATATAAATACACATCCTTTATACCCGTGTTATTTAAAAATTTTAAACTCTCTTGTACCCTACATAATGACTTTATGGACCAAGTTTATCCACCATGTAGATGAAACTGTATTTCTAGAGATGCTGTTTGGCGAGTTTTGTTTTTGAGGACTTGATGGAGGTGGTTGCTACTGCTCATTTTCTCTAGATTAAAAGGTGTGTCATAATAATACATTTGAATAAGTTGCCTTATTGCAAATTTAGGTTTGGATGGAGCCAGTCAACTGAATTATTCTGAGAATCTGTCTTATGGTGAAGATGGCCCCATCTCTGCCCACTCCCAGTCCCCATTTGAGCTGGGGGACACCAGGCACCATGGCACATCTCCCCAAGAGAGCTGTGTGGTCCACAGCCTCAGCCGGCAGTCCACCGAGGG
>PVHT021183527.1:98606-161300 GCA_004024745.2 Catagonus wagneri | reverse complement strand
TCCCCCCCCCCCCCACTTTTCTCTTCCTCTTCCCCTTCACCCCCTCCTCCATCCCTCAAGAATAACTTTCTCCAAAAAGGAAGCATTGCCTTGGAAAAACAAAGACCTAAAGAGCCTTTAATGGAAATAAATTTTTGTTCAGATGACCAAGGCCCACCCCGTATGTGTACCAGTAAAAGAATCAAATATAAATTTCTATCCAAGTGGAAGAATAAAAAGAAGAGTGGTAGCCTAGTGAACACATCACCAATTAGGCTTCTTTTTTATAGATACAAAAAGGAGTTTTTAGTTCTTTAGAGTGACTGGGTTATTTCCTTCGTGGTTTCTATTAAATGCAGTTTCTTTGTCTTTACACCAAATCTTGAGTCGTGATTCTTTGAATATGAGGATTTTTTAAAAATGAAACTCAAATACGGTGGCTCTCCCCGTGAAAGTGTGCAAGATGCTATGATGAAGATCCTGCAGTGGATATATTTGTTAGCTCTGAATAGACTTGAGGGTCTAGGAGGTGGCACTAGTCTCTCATGATCTTCTGGACATCAACTTTGCTTTTTGGCTAGGTCTCTGATGAAAGAGGCATCTTCTAAATTCCTTTTTCATTTGAAACTTACTCGAGAATATGCCTCACCATCCAGAAGTATGACTGGAGGTGATGATGACAGAAACTACCATTTGTTGAGCAATTACCATGTGTCAGGCACTGTGACAGGATTTTACCCGCATAGTTTTATCTTGGAGGCACTTAGGGTTATTCTTTCTTAGCTAGTCCCCTCTTATTATGCTTCTGTGACACTGAGAGATATTAAAGGATGGTGTCTTAACACCTACTTGGAAATTAATGTTGACGAAATAAGTCAGGTAATGTATAAAACTTTAATCTGGGGGGATAGAGGAAGGAGAAGGGTGAATGGCTTTTGTTAGCATCAGTCTGGCTGAGAAAATAGACAGGGTGAACCTCTTATTAGGACCTGGACTATCATACACCAAATGGTCATCGAGGAGAAGAAAAAAAAAAGAAATCACAGCCAGTTATGTTTCAAAGCCTGACTGCTAAGGCCCAGAGCTGTGTTGAGAGAGCAGAAGACGATGGTGCCGTGTATATGTGCCCGTGTGTTGTTACTGCAGAGGACCGGAAACGGCAACTCAGATGCATGGTTTGTGGCTGTTTGAAAGCAAGTCTTCCTATTGAGACCCGCCCCACCCTCTGCAAGGCTATTAAGCTTATATGCTTGGTTAAAAAAAAAATTCTGCATCCCTACCAGTTTACTGCCAAAGGTCACGTCCAGTCCCCCACACTAACATTTAACATTGAAAAATACCATTCTCTTTGGCTCTCTCACCACAGAAACAAAGCAGAACTGTTTACCAGCCTATTAGCAATCCGTCCACTTGATAACTGTGCCATTAGGCTCAGACTTGCTTTCTCCAGGTAACTTCCCATTTGCCAGCCTCGTGGAGCTTTAATAGAACACTTGGTGTTGAGGGCACTGAAATGTTCTCAGACTCCAAAAATACCCAGACATCTCTGTGCTCCATTCAACCTCCTATCTATTTTGAGACAAAAACTGTAATTTGGTGCTCCTACAGGAGAACCTCAAATGCAGCTCCGAGGCAGTTCCTGTAAATGCCTGCTTTGCAGGCCTAGCTCGCCTTTTAAGAATTGATTTATTTGCCTCTTAGCTGTATTAAAAAGCCTGTCTTCCCCTGTGTATCTGGCATCGGGAACACATTGTGGGTGTGTTTACTTTGGACCACACAGATGACATCAACACTATCTTACGGAAACAGAAGGGCTTTCAGTGAGATAGAAAATCTTTAAATCTTCATGGGTTTTGACAGTGTAGCGCGGGTAGTCCCATCTTAAAGAAAAAGCATACGAGAGCTCAAGGAGTCATTTATTTTGCCGCAGAAGGAAATCGGTCATGCAGTGTGACTCCCTGTTAGGCTGATGGTTTTTCAGGCTCTGCTCTTCTCTGCTGGAAAAGGCCATTGACTTTTTCCTGCAGACCCCAGGCTTGGCCGGAAAGGCAGCGGGAAGATGGCTGGCGATTTCGAGCGCACACCTGTCCCACTTTTCATCTCTGTCTGCTTTCCACTGATTAACTGATTGGCCTTGAGAAGTTAATTAAAATCTGCCAAATGGGGATAAAAATGAAGAGATTTTTTACCTTGCAGGAAGGTCAGATGGATTAGCGGTATTAACAGTACCCACATGAGGAGCGCCTTTAGTTGCCTGGTGATAGGTAAAGTGTGTTGAAATAATTAATTGCTATGAAAATATCAGACTGCACAAACCTTGGTCTCAGATCAACCCAGGAAGGGACCACGCAGCCCAGTTTTCATGGACCACAGCTTGAGTTGTCCCCCTACTCCCAGCCTGGCTGTTGCCTAGAGCTGTATCTCTTTCAGGGCTCTTAGGACAGTTATTTCCAAGCCTTCCCCAGGACTTCCGCCGTGCATCTGCAGATGGAGCAAGCATTTATCTGAACAGATAGCCTGATAGATTAGTGGGGAGATGCTCATTAGCTGGGATTTTTTTTTTTTTTTGTCTTTTTGCCTTTATGTAGAGCCGCACCCGTGGCATATGAAGGTTCCCAGGCTAGGGGTCTAACAGGAGCTGTAGCTGCCGGCCTTTGCCACAGCCACAGCAATGTGGGATCTAAGCCGCGTCTGCAACCTACACCACAGCTCATGGCAACACCGGATCCTTAACCCACTGAGTAAGGCCAGGGATCGAACCCGCAACCTCACCGTTCTTAGTTGGATTCGTTAACCACTGAGCCACGACGGGAACTCCTTAGCTGGGATATTTTTACCTCGGCGTTGATGTTGATGATAAAACTAGCAACTGTTAGTTAATAACAAGAGCAAGGGCCTAAAAGGATGTGAAAGTCAAAGTAATAGGTGTTTCAAACTCCCATCCCCCATCTTATTCTTCTCACACACTCACTATACACATAAATAGTTAAGATGAAAGGTTTGTGGGGGAAAGGAGCTAGACATCGTGGCTGCACATAAAGTTTGAGGTGTTCAGCATTAGTACTGGCAAATCCTGGGTGATTCTGGCTAAGCCCATGATGCTGGAGGCAAGGAGTGAGTTGTTTAGCTGAAGCTTTATTTTCCTCCACCCACTTACAACAAAGATATTGAAGTACCCACCTCACCAGGCTAATATGGATATTTTTCTAAAGATCATGTCTCTTAGCTGGATTTCTCCAAAAGAGAACCTACTTTGTTGGGACATCCAATCCCAGGGAACAAGACTGAGGGACAAAGGGAGTGCGGCAAGAAAGGAAGAGCTAGTGTGAGAACGTGTCATCTAGTTGGCAGCCACTAATTGTGACTCATGGCTTGATCTTGTGGAACCCTACACTAAGATGCTAAATAAACTAATCTTGGGACATCTGTCCAAGGGGAGGAAAATTTATTGCATGGGGCCTTAACCCTCCACACACTCTGGACTTCATATACACAGCACCAAGCAGGATGCTGTAACTTTCTTGACAAGCCTTGACATCCACAGAGGAGCCTGAGGTGGAAGTTAAGCGTTACCTTTCGTGGGAGAGAGGGAGGGCTTTGTTGGGCGGTGCCCGGCCGAAGCCACTTAGGACTCAGACAGACTGTGCCTCTAGGGGAAGATGGAATAAGAGGGGAGGCTGAGAAGGTCTGAAGTGCATGAATGAGCTCTTACAGTCCACAGAGGGTTTAGTGTGGTCCCTGGCATAAGGGAGGGCTTAGTGCACGTTAGCTATTATTACTTATGGTCCAGCAAGCAATATAGAGAAGATCAAGGGTAGGCTAAAATAGATGGGAGTTTTAACAGGAGACTCTAGACTTGATTTTTCAGTTGGCCTAACTCCTTGGAGACTTGCTTCTAATATTATATCTACACTAGTCAGTTGTGTTCGAAGTCTCTATAGCAACTACTTTTATCATTTGAGACTAAGTATCTCTGAATAGAAACACTCACACATGAATACATGCTCAGAGGAAAGGATGTAGGAAGCTCCTTTTTGCAAGAAGCCGAAATTTTCTTAGTGGACCAACATGAATCTTAAAAGAGAGGGCAATCATTAGATGTGTACTATGTATCACGTCCTTTAATTTTCACAGCAGCCCTCTAAAGTAGGCATCGTTCCCATTTTACTGTGGATTAAAACAAAGCAGGAAGGATTAAATAATTTGCCCAGTGTCCTAGAGGTAGTAAGGGGTGGACCTGAGCTTTATCTCCCTCCAGAGAAATGCGCTTTTACCCGGCTTCTATGGGAAAGTTTCATTGACGAACATGCACTTTTGAGGTGTATCGTTATATCTTTAAAAACAAAGAGTTGTTTATTTATTTGTTTATTTATTTTGCTTTTTAGGGCCTCACCCACAGCATATGGAGGTTCCCAGTCTAGGGGTCCGATCGGATCTGTAGCTGCCGGCCTTCGCCACAGCCACAGCAACACAGGATCTGAGCTGCGTCTACAACCTACACCACAGCTCACGGCAACGCCGGATCCTTAACCCACTGAGTGAGGCCAGGGATTGAACCCGCAACCTCATGGTTCCCAGTTGGATTTGTTTCTGCTGTACCACGACAGGAACTCCTAAACACGAAGAGTTCTTTAAATGAGCAAAGTTGGTGCTGAATTACATAAAGAAGAAATGATGCTGATTTACAATCAGAATCAGACCCAAGCTGGGTTATGAGTAAGAGGCACGCCTTCAGAGGAAAAATCAGATTATGCTGACAATGATAATAGTAATAGGGGGGTTCGTGATAGTGAAGGCAGTTCAGCTCAGGTTTCTCAGGAAGGTCAGCAGACCTGACTGGCTGCGGTGAACACCTGCTGGGAGTGACACTTCCTAATGAGGAGCTGTGTTGAAAAAGCAGCATCAGAGTTCCCATTGTGGCGCAGCAGAAACAAATCCGACTGGTATACATGAGGATGTGGGTTCGATTCCTGGCCTTGCTCAGTGGGTTAAGGTTCCGGTGTTGCTGTGAGCTGAGATGTAGGTCATAGATGTGGCCCAGATCTGGTTTGACTGTGGCTGTGGCCGGCAGCTGCAGCTCTGATTCGACCAGTAGCCTGTGAACTTCCACAGGCCGCAGGTGCAGCCCTAAAAAGCAAAAAAAAAGAAAAAATAGGCAGCATCAATCCAGTGATGGGGATAAATATCCTTAGAGACTGGCCTAAGCCACATATTTTTCCACATCTGGCAAAACCTCATAGTGACACTCTGTCAATCAGGCACCTTAATCCTTGTTTTTTCAGCCAGAGGACGGAGAGGATGGTGTGTTTGGCCAGAACCAAAGGGCTGGTTAATGATAGAGTTATGATTTCAACCCAGGAGTTCTGTCTCCTAGACGCAGTGTTGCTATTTGCTAAATGGCTTCAGGGGATGCCCTTCTAAACCCCTGCTACCTACCCCAGGAGTGATTTGAGACCAGCAGAGACACCATCATAGCCTTAGAAATGCAGAATCTCAGACCTGACCCCAGTCCTACTGAATCAGAGTTCTCAGGTGATTCCAGTCCACTTGGATGTTTGAGAAGCTCTGGCCTAAACCTAGCTGCCCTGTAAATTGAAAATCTACTAAAGGATCACCTGTCAGTGACCCCGACTAGCATTCTTACTGGCAGGAGATCCTGGCTCAGAGAGCACAGGCCCAGGCTGAACCATTTCTCCTGGGGACTCAAGGAAATGTTACCTTTGGCCAGTTGCATAATTGACTAATTTTAGACTTAGAGTCTCAGTAGGTTTCAAGGATAGTGGTCAATTGTGCTTTTTTTGAGAGGCAGTGTATATAAAAGCACTTTGCAGAATAGAAAAGCTTTGTTCATTTGTCCCAAAGGCGTTCATGAAGGCTCACCCTATGCCTGGCGCTGAACCCTCAAAGAACTCATAGTCCCGTGGAGAGAGACACCAGGAAACAGAGCTTTCTGATGTATAGGGAGACGGGCTGGCAGTCTGAAATGAGGAGGTTCTAAAGAAGCGCAGAGGGGTGCCGTCTTTCCAAAGTGTATGAGGCATTGTGCCATTGCTGATCTTCCCCTCTGTCTGCCACAGGAACAGGACAGGACCAGTTTTCAGGTGCCATCTGGGGCCCCAGAGCCCATCTCAAAATGCGGTGACCTGGATGTCATCTTTGAATACAGAGCCGCCAGCCAGAAGCTCACTGTGACCATCGTAAGAGCACAGGGCCTCCCGGATAAGGACCGGAGCGGTGTCAACTCCTGGCAAGTTCATGTCGTGCTGCTGCCCACTAAGAAGCAGAGGGGCAGGACGGGCACACACAGGGGGCCCAACCCCATCTTCAAGGAGAAGGTCACCTTCGCCAAGCTGGAGCCCCGGGATGTGGCCGCCTGTGCTGTCCGCTTCCGCCTGTACGCTGCCCGCAAGATGACCCGGGAGAGGATGATGGGGGAGGGGCTGTTCCATCTGAGCCACCTGCCCCAAGAAGGGGAAATGAAAGTGACTCTGGTTCTGGAGCCAAGAAGTAATATCAGTGTGAGTATGTTAAATGGTGCTGCTAATGACGCGCTCTGGGTGAGGATCCGGAATTGTCGGCCCTTGATTTACTGCATTCAGCCTGTGAATTCAAACACCTTAATTTAATTTTCCATTTGGCTCTCCTCATCCTTGTAAGCCGCGATTTGCACTTCATGGTACAATGGGTTAATTTTTTTTTTTTTTCTCCCTAAAGCCTGATGGATGTGTTCCCTGTCCGTTTTAGGAAATGACAGGAGCCGTGTGAAGTAGGGTACAGGAAAACCAGGAGAGGTTTCTTGGCCTTCTGGTTGTCTGACCAATGATCCTACCATTCATCCCCCTGCCCCCCCCCGCCCCAACACACATTATGATGAATCTCAGAGCTGGGACTTTCAAGGTGAGGTCCTTCGGAAGTGTGCCGGAGTAGGCTGCAGAGCAGCCCTGAACTCCAGCCACTTCTAAGACCTTCCATTCCTATGACCAGACTCTTCCCATATGCCCCATCCCCTGTGTCCCTCGAGTTTCAAAGTAAGACAGCCCAGCTTTTATATCTACAAGATGGGTAACCCAGTATTGCTGTGGATTGTATTGTCATCCAGTGTGAGAATCTCCTTTTAAAAATCACATAAAAGACCACGGAGCTGTCTTGCGTTGTTACGCCCATCCGTCATCCATTCAAGAGTGTTCACTGGGTACCTACTCTGTGTTGGGTGCTGTGTAGGCCAAGGGGATGCAGGAAACAATAAAACAGGTTATGCCCTCCCACAGCTTATAGGCTGGTGGCAGATGGCGAGACTACATGAACAAGGTAAGTGAGGAAGGAGTGGCAGAGGCTGCTGTTTGTTTAGAAGGTCTGAGAAGTATCTTTCAGGTGGTGATAAAACACAGAACTCAAGGAATAAGGGACCAAGACTGGATGTGGCAGGTGGGGGTTCCAGACAGGAGGGTTGGCGTGTGCCAACGTCATCAGGTGGAAAGGAGCCTGACTTGCCTGAGGAAGAGGAAAGGAGGCAGCAAGTCCAGAGTGTCGTGGTGGAAGATCCAGCCACTTAAGTTTTTAATAGATGTCTCAAAATTCATATATCCAGACTCAAAATCCAGATTTTTGCCTCCCTAAAACTGTTTTACCCACAGTCTTCCTACATCTTGGCTAAAGGCAGTCTTATGCTTTCAGTCACTTAGGTCAAAAATCTGAGAAGTCATTTGTGACTTCTCACCTTTCCATCCGAAATCCTACAGGCGCTAGCTTGAAAGTTTTAATCCTCGCCTGACTCTCTGCTGGATTATTGAAACGGCCTCCTAGTCATCTCCCTGCCTCTGGCTTTGCGCCCTACAGTCTATTCCCAACACAGAGGCCAGAAGGAGCCTTTCAAAACATAACTCAGGAGTTCCCATCGTGGTTCAGCGGTTAACGAACCCAACCAGTATCCTTGAGGACACAAGTTCGATCGCTGGCCTCACTCAGTGGGTTAGGGATCCAGCATTGCCATGAGCTATGGTGTAGGTCACAGACGTGGCTCAGATCCCACATTGCTGTGGCTGCAGCATAGGCTGGCAGCTGTAGCTCCGATTGGACCCCTAGTCCGGGAACCTCCATATGCCACGGATGTGGTCCTCAAAAGACAAAAGACAAAACTAAATAAATAAATAACCCAGGTCATGTCTCATCCCTGTTCAAATCCCCCTTTTTTCTTAAGCTCTGAGGAGAGGGTATCTGGAATGCCAGGAAACAGAGGCCACAGGAGGTCAGAGGAACCCTACGCTCTACTGCTTGGGGTTGGGTATCATCGCACCCCAGTTTCTCTAAGCCAGGCCCTATGCTCCTTGCTGGGGGCACAGAGTTGAGTGAAGGAAATGAGCCAGTGCGAAAGAACCTTGAAGGTAAAAATTCTCCCATTCCTTAGTTATTTGTTGAGCATGGTTATAGGCTAGACCTTGGGCTATGCATTGTGGCTGAGAGATGTTAAAGGATTCAGAATTTGACGGGAGAGGTAAGCTATCCAGTGATAGGTGCCACAGTGGATGTTTCTGCAGAGGCACAGGGGAGGCGGTGGCCTCTACCCTAAACTAAGCCCATGTTTCGTGGTTGGATTATCATCATCTTGTCTAGTAGGGGCTATAAGGCATCTACCCAAACCACCTATAGTTTACTAATTGTGTTCCACGAAAGTCCACGTGGAATCTACAGGGTGCCCATGGCTTGGTAAACATGATATTTTCCTAAGATGTGAAGAATATGTAATTCCTTCCAATGCATTTATTTATTGGAGTTCCTGATGAGAAGTTTTAGGAAATGATTGTAGACGTTGAGAAGAAAATCTTGAGCAAAGACCCTGACTTGTATCTGGTGGAGGAGGCAGTGGCTCTGGGAGGCTGGCCGGCCTGCCCCTCATGGCCCCTTCCCACTTGTGCTTCTCAAGTGAAAGTCGTCGTCCTCATCTGCTTTGCTCTCCTCCTCTGATGTGTCTGGTGCATGGAGGCGGGTGCTTTGCGGAAGCACACGCTTGAGGACAAGGCAGAAAGCGTGGGTTCCCTGGGCTTTCTTGGCACCTGCAAGGTCCCCAAGTTCCACAGTCCGTGTGTCAGCTTCTTCATTAAACAGTTGGCAAAGTGCTTACTTTCAATATAATTCATTTCCTTAGGAGGAGAAAGTGGAGCATCTGCCATATTCCTGGCAACCTTAAGAAGCAGAACGAGGGGCCAAATGTTCTACGGGGTGGTAGACGGCCAGTGGTCATTTCTTTTCCAGGGAAGACAAAATGCTTCCTGCATTGCAGCATTCATCAAGAAGCTGCAGAGAACAAAAACGAAACTCATGCCCGCAGTGGACGGGTTCCATAGAAACATTTGAGCCCAAATTACACAGGAGGGAATTTCGGTCTGTATTAGATGTACTGTTGGCTTTCCATGTATCTTCAAGGGTTTGATTTACACTAGTAATAACAACTAGGTCCGTTTTTGTCTTTAGAAAGGAAATAGGGAGTGGAGACAGCTCTTGAAACAAATATGTCAGCTTGGACTGCAGGGGGTCCTGCGCAGGACTGACCGCGCCACCCAGGCCCATTAGCATTCACAACAAGTGCGCCCCAAGCCACCTTTGGCAGCCATGGAGATTGGGCAGCAGTTTCCCCAAACATAATATGGGCTTTCTGGAAGGGAGAGGAGAGCAGCAGGGCCAATGGATCCTTTGTTGTTCTTCCCCTCCAGGGTGGAGAGTCTCCGCTCAGCCCATCTGCCGTTTCTCACTGTGACAGTGCTTCATCCACGCAGTCGCTGTCGCATGGAGGGGCGCCAGAGCTGTTGGTGGGGCTGTCGTACAATGCCACAACGGGGCGATTATCCGTGGAAATGATCAAAGGCAGCCATTTCCGAAACCTCTCTGTTAACAGAGTGCCTGGTAAGTGCCTGCTTGCACCCCGGCTCTGGTCCTCTCCTCCCCTCCCCGGGGGAAGGTAGAAGGCTGTGTCTGCTTTCATCTTCATTCTTTAACTTTGACAGTAAAAGTGATCTGGGTATGACTGAGACACGTTTTTAACAAAGTGATACCTCTGGGTTTTTCAAATGCCTCTTTCTCTTTAATTAGAGTAAGGGCTTCTTTGATATCTGGATGCATCTTGATACTAAAATACATTGGCTTCTGTGTGTATCTTGTTAAAGGGGAAAAAAATGATGTCTTTTCAGCCACATAACATGTATGGACAATTAAAATCTGTTAATAGGTCCCAGGCCCTCAAATACCTTTCAAGAGGCAGAGCTCAGTCTTTGCAGCCAGGCAAATCTGGAATCTAATTCCAGCTCTCTTCATGGACCTGCTACCTTTGTTCTGATCCTATGCATTTTGCCTCTCTTTTCTGAGTCTCAGTAGACTCATCTGCAACAAACGAATATTAATAGTACCTTCCTCAGGGGTTGTTTTGAGGTGTAAATAAAATGATTTTTGTGAAACACTCAGCATGGTGCCTGACACACAGTGAGCATTCAAGAAATGTAAGTGGTTATGTGGTTGATGGTGGAGGAGGCAGATTAGGAAGATCTGGGCCATCCAGGCATGACTCCAGGAGAGCAGCTGCTTCTGAGATCACCCCTGGAAAAAAGAGCTCAAGACATACTTCCATAGCTGTGGCCAGGGCCTAGGAAGCCAGAATAAAAATGGACATCAGCTGTGGGAGTACGACTGCCAGCTGCCCCAACTGCCTCTCAAAAGCCAAGAAGCTGGAGATTGAACCTTGGAATCATCCTTCTAAAGCATTAGCTCACCTTTAATGATCTTGCTTATCAGCAAAAACAGCTTCAGAAAGAGAGGCAAGATGGTTTCTGCCTCACTTCGCCACGTGGATCTCATGCAAGCACATCAGTCAGAGGAACCTAACTTATATCTAGAATTCTAGCTGCAAGGGAGTCTGGAAAATGCTGTTGAATCTCCAGTCTTTTGAATCCAAGAAGGTGAAGTAGAAGGGGGTAGAGTTGAGGGCAATTGAGCAGGTCCACCAGAGGCACCGAGTCTAACTGAAGGAAGGATGAAGTCAGTTACAACATAATAGGCTGCAAGAAGCAATGCGCTCTGTCCTCACATGTCAGCTTCAGGTGAGGAGCCCGCCAAGCTGGTAGGAAAGGTCAGCTCCTACAGCCAAATCTGGGCTCTCATTCTTTTTAGTCTCTCATTGCTGCCACCCAAAATGTCTCTGATCAGGAGTATCTTGTCAGTCAATCTGTATGAAATCCATTAGAGCAACTGGTAAGGAAAGCCCAGCACTCTGGATAAAAGAAGAAACCAAGGGCCATGATCTGTGTCAATACTCAGAACCAGGTAAGAGCTATTTAAAATCCATAATGTGTTGGTTATCCATTGTATGGCTAGAATCTCTTTTCTATGTATAGCTTTAAAAAAGAAATAGCTCTGGGTTTACTGCTTTGCCTTCAGATCTTTTGCTGTTCTCTTTCCCTGTCTCCCTGAGATTTGGTGAAGTCAGAACAGTGTCGGGGGAAGAGCATGGCGCAGCTTCAGAGAATGATGGGGAGGTGGATCACACACTCATGGTCTATTCCAGTCCCTGCTGGGGCGGGAGGTGGGGTGGGGCTTAATTTGCATGTCGTGTGGTGCCAGGCAATACTGGGGAGAAGGACAGCATGGTGGCTAAGAAAGCATCAGCTAGAAGGTGCCAGGTCTTTACCACTTGGTAGGTGTGAATTACTAAACTTTTTTGACTCAGTTTTCTCATCTGTAAAATGGGGTCAAAAAACATATTCTTTCTAGGTAAGGATACTACATATAAAGCTGTGGTGTTGAGAATGTGGCTATTATATCTTCAGACATTTCTCTGTAAAAGAAAACATACCAAAGAGGAAATTCTTATAACAAATATTTAAAACCGAATAGGAAAAAAAAGCAATTTCCAAGTTTGAAGTGATTTTATTCTAGAAGTTGAAGTCAGTTTGGTATTTGCTCCATGATTTTTCATAGACTAGTGCTGCCGTTTAACTTAAAATGTAACTGACATGCTGTATCTTTGCAACCAGAGTAATAGAAGGCAACGTTGCTGTGATGCTAGTCATTAAAGCAGAAACTCAATAGTGAAGACAAAAGTTTTTTGTTTACATAGAATGCTGGTACTTGAGGAAAAGCCAGTTTAATTAGGAGGGGTTGAGAAAGTAGAAGGTTCTTTTGTGGAGATTCTGAAAGGGACCTCTTGGTACTTTCAAGGGCTTGAGATGTTGACGACATTAGTTCTTCATTATGTCTCACTGCATTGCGCCACTAGCAGGACTTTGGCAGTCACCAGGCAAGCTTCGGATACAGTTTTAGTTCCCATATGGAAGAGAATAAGAGAGAGAAAGGGTGAGGGAACAAGAGTTTTATGAGGTGACTAAGTAGCATTGGAAGGAAGAGGGGGAAAACGGGGGAGGATGCAAGCTGGGGATGAATGGGCCTGGACTGGGGTGTTGGGGAGGGAGACTGCCGAATGCACTCATCTCCCTGGTGAGGCTGGAGGGAGATCAGGGGCATCCAGAGCCCTGCATCAGAGTCCACCCCAAAGGAGCTCCCTGCCAGGGGAGGAACTTGGGTGAGGGTCACCAATCCTGTGCTCAGCTCCGGACAGTGGCCTCCTCTGCAGAGAGGGGACACCCATCCCGCCTCGCAAGGTTGCGCTGATGATGTGAAGAATGATTCTGAGGGAAGCCCGAAGGAGAGGTCGAGCCTGAGTAAGGGGAACTTCTCCTCTCTAGAATAGTGAAGATTCTAAATCCTGATGGAAATAGGCAAAGGCTGGGAGTCATTAGAAGCGAGCATCTTTTGCCTTCAAAGTATATAATGAGGCAAAAGATAACTTTGAACTTGCTTACTTGATCCAGCCAGATAACTGCTCTGATATTTCAAACTTTTCTAAGCAAGATAGAGGAGAGATGGACAGACAAATAATAGATGGAGTTCCTCTCCTCTGTTAGGGTCTTAGAAGAAATAAGCCACTGAGATGTAAGTTCCCCTCTCCAGCAGTAAATCCTTGTGGAGAAAGATACACAAGAGGCAGGTTTTGCCCTGAAGGTCAGGAGCTGGTGGAAGCATTCCTAGAGGTGGGTCTCTGCAACACCCGCCCCCCACGAATGGCTAAAACTAAAAAAGCTGATTCTCCAAAGTGTTGGTGAGGCTGTGGAGAATACATTCTTGGAATATAGAATATCATAATAGCTCTGAGGAGAAGACAATTTCTTATACAACTAAACAGGCCCTGAAAAACTGGCAGTTCCATTCTTAGGCATTGACCCATAAGTTTAAAAAAAAAAAAGGGGGGACTATCTGTAGCAGCTTTATTGATAATATGCAAAAATTGGAAAGAGCTTTCATGTTCTCATGAATGCATAAAGGTGTATTTCTGTAGTGGATTACCATTCAGCAATGAAAATGGAATGGAATTGAGACATTTTTAGACATCAAGGAATCTCAAAAACATACTGAGTACATACTTCATGGTTCCATTTATATGAAGTTCTAAAATAGGCAAAACTTATTTACGTATAGTGAAAAAAAGCAAAAGGGTGATTTTTTTCAGGATTGGTATTGGTATCAGGATGGACTGGGCCTAGACATGAGGAAATATTCTGGGGTGATGGACATTTTCTGTATGTGGGATGTAGGTTAAATGGCTATTCGCAGTTGTCAGAATGGACTGAATGGTAATAGGCTTTGTGCATTTCACTGCATGTAAAGTTTACCTTAAAATAGAAAAGAACCATAAAATATTGAACTCTAGTTAATGAAACACTTACTGAAATGGTTAGGGGTAAAGAACAATGATGGCTACCACTATGCTGGATTGATGGATAGAGAGATGCATAGATACATGAAAAAGAAAACTTTGTCAGCTCAGGCTGCTGTAACTAGAGATCGGGTGGCTTAGAGAGCAGAAATTTATTTCTCACCGTTCTGGAGGCTGGAAAGTCCAAGATCAAGGTGCCAACTGATTTGGTTCCTGGTGGGGACTCTCTTCCTGGTTTGCAGGCAGACTTTTATCTTGCTATATCCTCACACGGTGGAGACAGAAAACATCTCTCTTTTTTCAAGGTCACTAATCCCATTCATGAGGGTTCCACCCCCGTGACCTAATCACCTCCCAAAAGTCCCACATTCAAATACCATCACTTTGGGGATTGGAGCTTCAACATATGAATTTTTTTAAGGACACATATATTCAGTCCCTAGCACAGATGGAACAAAATAAATAACAGTTAAAGAATATAGGTGAAGGGTATATGAGTATCTACTATATAATTATTTCAAGATTTCAGCATATTTGAAACTTTTAGTTATAAAATAATGGGCACAAAAAGATGGTCTGGTCTGGAACAGTTCAGCTGGGTCAAGTGGATAAAAATGAAGCATGATTCTAGCCATGGTAAAGGCTATCGAGGTGGGCATTACATTAGTTTTTTTTTTTATGTGGCTACCTCAAGGTCCAACCTTATTCTTTTGACTCTGCCTCAAATAGGATAGACAGGGTACCAAGCAAATGAACTTGAGGGCATCTTCTGTAGCATCCTTCATAAAGCATATCCATCCCAAGACAAAATATGTGGTTGAGCATTTGTTTATTCCTAACTTTAACCTTTTCTCTATTCATCTGACAGGTAGGTAGATAGATGATAGATAGATAGATAGATAGATAGATAGATAGATAGATAGATAGATGCAGATAGATTTTTATATCCCTCCATTTCTCTCTCTCTCTTTGCTTCATACTGATGAAAAGGCCCATATTATAACATTTTAGATATGCATATAAAAACATACACACACGTAATATAAATGTATATCTTTTCAAATCCTAGGTATGCTAGGGAAGGTAAATAGGCTATTTGAAAATCACTGAAACTATCAGAAACTACACATAAACGAGGCAACAAAATAAGCTCATCTTAGCTCAAGTCAGGTAACAATGTGCCAAGAACCATTCCAGGCACTTTCAAGGTAAAATCTTACTTAGTACATGTGGTCAGTGTTGTCATTCTTGCTGTTAAGATGGTACAGGCTGGTCTGCACATCTGATAGCAAAGGATAGTGTCCACATCTGTACATAGCAGATGGTGCAGGAGAAAAAGCTTCTTCTAGTGTCCAATAGACATCTGAAATCCTGGTATGCATTTACAGAAGCTTTTGAAAAAGCAAGCGACCACCACTGTTGAGAATTAGAAACATTTCATTATCTTTTGAATTTGGCTTCATGGGAAGGCAATTCAATAATAATCTAGTGCCTCTGTTGTGTGTGTGTGTGTGTGTGTTTTTTTTTTTTCCTCCTGAGTCTGCCACCCAATTACTGCATGGCCTCGACATTTGATTTAACCTCTCTGAATTTCATTTCCTTCCCTATGAGGTTAACGAGCTAATGTTACTGATACAAGTCTACATTTTTGAAAAAGTTAGCTATTCTGTTGGCACTTTCTCTTTTTCCATCCTTCTACAATGTGTTACTGCATTGTGTAGTTATATATGTACACATGCTCACACACACATATAATGGTCCTCATCAAAAACTATCATTAAGATGTCCCCTCTAGTTACAAACAACAAGTTCCCCAGCCTCTCAGCATGTGCATGATTAGCTACATGTGATAATTACATCTCGAATGACAATACGTACAGCAGCAGTATATTAACCTTGTTAGGCATTCACAATAGCAGGGACCAAACAAAGAAAAAACAGAAAATCAAATCAAACTGCCTCGTGTTTAGTGTGAAGAACAAGTGGGATTCAGGGTGGGGGGTACACTCTATAGATGAAGGGCAGGGGAAAAAGGACTACCTGGAAACAAACAGATATGGGATATAACACCTTCTTTGAAAATCCTGGTCCAATTTTCAGTTCCAGAGAGTGAGTACTTATGAATAGCCACTATGTGCTTAGTTAGAATTAAGATCAAATCATACAGAGATCTTTACGTGGCCCTAACTTATTGATTCCACATGTGATGTTCCTTTATTTACATCATCTCACTTAATTCTCAGAACAGTATCAAGGTTAAAAATCTGAAAAGCAACAGGGGAGAAAACACAGTTACTCTGGTATATGATTTATGTCTCAATAAAGCTGATTTTAAAAAAGGAAGAATGGCGAAGGCTGGCAGCTACAGCTCCTGTTAGACCCCTAGCCTGGGAACCTCCATATGCCACAGGTGCGGCTCTAGATAAAGGCAAAAAGACAAAAATAAATAAGTAAATAAAAAATAAATAAATAATAAAAAAGGAAGAATGACAGAGAATTTGAAGACTTGCAGAAGAATGGCAGTCAGACTGAGGGCAGACTTATTAACAGCAACAATAGAAGGCTGAGGATAGGGGAGAATATCAAGGGCTCAAGAGAAAAACTCTCTCAACTTAATATTATTTTCAAGAAAAAGAAAAGTAAAGATCTTTTCCACAAAGTTTGAAAGGGTTTATCACTGGAAGAACTGCTGACTGATGTTATTTCAGGAAGCAAGAAACTGAACTTGGAAGTGGTGACGTGCACAAAAGAAAAGTGAACAACAGCAGCAAAAAGGTCCACATGTAGGTAAATATAAGCCTGTGTAGACTGCATCAAACAAAAACAGCAATAGTGGGAAGCACGACTAATATTGGGATCACAACAACAACATGGAAATGAATTTCTAGGCGGAAATAGCATGAACGATGCCAAGGGGAGATGGGAATCAAAGAATTCTAAGATGCTTCTGTTGCTTGAGAAGAAGGTGGAGCTATTGAGTCCTTTTAGACATTAAATCAAGTGTAATGTTAAAATCTTAATCCAACTTTCAAACCAGTGGAGGGACTAACTTAGAATAAAGAAAATTCAGGAGTTCCCATCGTGGCTCAGTGGTTAACGAACCCAACTAGCATCCATGAGGATGCGAGTTCAATCCCTGGCCTTGCTCAATGGGTTAAGGATCTGGCGTTGCCGTGAGCTATGGTATAGGTCGCAGATGAGGCTTGGATCTGATGTTGCTGTGGCTGGGGCACAGGCCTGCAGCTATAGGCTCCGATTCAACCCTTAGCCTGGGAACCTCCATGTGTCATGGGTATGGCCCTAAAAAGACAAAAAGACCAAAAAAAAAAGAGGAAGAAAGAAAATTCAATTAATCCAGTAAAAAGCTGAAAGAGGTATTTAAAAGCCTAGAAAATGCAGACTAGATAGCACAAACCAAAAGGATACAAAGAAATCAAAATGTTATCAGTGACCATAAGAACTGTAAAGGGACAAAACTGCTCTGTCAAAGATGTAACATCAGATTTCTCTTCCTCCCAGTCTCTCCCTGTCCCCCTCCTCACATCCTCTCACATATACTGTGGTTTATATTGGGCCCACCTAGCCTCCTACTGTATAAGAAAAAGAAATACGAATTACCAACAAACTGAGCTTAGCTCAGGAATGCAAGAATGATTTAACATTAGGAAAAGCTAGTGTAGTTCACCATGCCAAATGAATTATGAGAAAACCTGATCATGTCAGTAGTTACAAATGAAGCTTTTGATAAAATGCACTATCCATTATTGATAAAAAAACAACTTATAGCAGATGGGTAATAGCAGGTGTATTAGTATAGGCTAGGCTATGATGCAATAACAAATTCTGAAGAGTCTGTGACTTAACTCAGCAAAAGTGTATTTTTCCTTTACAGACCCAAGTAAGACAGGTCACTCTCCTCTAAGCTGTGACTAAGGCATACAGGTTCTTTTTATGTAATGAGGTGATGATTTTACCCGCAAAATGTGACCTGCATTGTTGTCACTGGAAGGGGATGGGCTGGGGGAGTGGTTCACTGTGGCTGTGAGTGAAGGCAATATTTATCACTTCTCATGTTCCATTATTCGGAGCTCAGTCACATGGCCCAGTCGACTCAAATCTGGTGTGAAACCTACAGCCTTAATTTGATACTTGATGTGATCACTATCGTGTTATTCTTCTGAGAAGATTTACTGGGTCTTTGTTGTTTGAAGCCATTTCTTACTGTTCGGAGGTCCGGAAGCAATGAATGAACCTTTCCCAGAACAGAAAGTTCTGGGTCTCAGTATTCTGTCTTTTTCCTTGCACTTTGGTCAGTTCTTTCCCAAGTTTACTTTTCACCTCTCCCCGTCCCCCAAATGAAGCCAGTAGTACTGAAGACACACTTCTAACATTCTGTTTTTCAGTGTTTCCTTAGAACTACAAACATTAGGCATATGCTCTTTTTTTCTGAGAGATAGCAGATGGCGTTTTACCATCACATAGTATGGATTATGGATCTCCACTCTTCTAGCCTCTGATATTCATTTTTTTCTTTTTGTGTTTTTTTTCTGGGCCTGTACCCACAGTGGCCCATAGAGGTTCCCAGGCTAGGGGTCCAATTGGAGCCGTCGCTGCTGGCCTATGCCACAGCCACAGCGATGCCAGATCTGAGCTGCATCCTTGACCTACGCCCCAGCTCACAGCAACGCCGGATCCTTAACCCACTGAGCAAGGCCAGGAATCGAACCCGAGTCCTCATGGATCCTAGTTGGGTTCATTAACTGCTAAGCCACAACGGGAACTCCCTGACATTAATTTCTTCATCACCTAACACTCAACTTCTAGGCCAGTGATCATTCCCATGTTTTTATTTTGGTAACATTCTGGTTCAGATTACCAATGATTATCCATCAGTCAGATTTGGTCAGAAGTCGTTTATTACAGGTTTTATGCGTGGGAAGGTTGGGGAGTAAAGATCAGGAAGGCTCTCTCCAGGAAATCCACAAGTCCAGTCTCACGGGAAAGATGCCAGTATGATCTGAGCTGTGTGCACATGAAAGAGATGAGTCTCAGAAGGATGTTTGAAGACCGTAAAAACCACACTTTGCCACCTGCTGATGCCTGCACGCATGCCTGCAGATGGGTCTAGAGGGTTGTGGCTCCCCTTCTCCTTCTCCTTTCTCTTACAGGTCACTTTCTTTAGCAGAATTTAACTGGGATCTTACTGGCAAGGGATTCAGGGGAAGGTAATTTTAAGGATTTATGCCCCTTTGGTAAAGGAAAGAGTTTAGAAAAGTAGAAATGGTACTAAATATCAACAACTCACATGTGGTACAGAAGGGAATTTGCTTAACCTTGAGAGTGGGCAATTTAAAAAACCAGACACTAGCCATCCTTCTTAATCCTGAAATCCCTTTAAAAGTCAAGAATGAAATAAGGATTCCCACTAGCATCACTTTAACTCAGCATTACACTGAAGGCAGTTCCGCAGAATAAGAAAAATGAATAAAAAATTTAAAACTTGAGAGGAGGAAGCAAAACTGCGTTATTTGTAGAAAAAGTCTACCTTAAAAATACAAGAAAATCTACCTACTTAAACTAATATTGTGGTTTTTATACAACTTTGTTTTCTAATAACATCAGGGACATGAGAAAGTAAAGTTTAAATGCATTGCTATTTACAAAAGTAATAATACCTGTGGTGCCAAAGGAGAACATTTATAAAATATGAGTAAGAAAATTATAGAAAAAAAATCACAACACTTTTGAGAAGACACAGAAGAAAACTAGTCAAATCATGTCCATTAGTGAGAATAATGTGTAGGGTGAAAACAACAGCTTTCCTCAAATTAACCTATATATTCAGTACAACCCCAATCAAGATCCCCACAGAATTTTTTGGTGTATTTTTCTTTTTAAAAAAATAGATCTTGAAAAACTGCAAGAGCTAGTTAAACCAGAGAAGAGCTTAAAATAACTGTTTTATAAAAGACAATAACCTGAAACTAATACATTGTAAGTCAACTATACTCCAATAAAATTTTTTAAATGTTTTTCAATGATCAAATAATTAGATATGAAAATGATTGATATAAAGTAATTTGGGTGCAGGTATGGAACAATAGGCAGTCTTTTATAATGGCAGTGGCATATACATTTGTACAGTCATTTTCAGTCAGGTGATAAATTTAAACTGTGCATTTCCTTTGATTTAGAAATTCAGCTTCCAGGAATATATCAAGCAAGCAAATAAATATTCTTTGTAGCATCATATGTATGTGAAAATTGGAAAGAATTTAAACTCATTAATATGGCAATAGTTTAATGTATTACATTATCCCCATAGTCTATGTAGCCACTGAAATATATATACTTATTTACCAGAAAAGATATATGCAATTAACATCTGTGTGAACAAGTGGGTTACAGACTGTACATTAAAAAATCCCATTTATCTTTATATATATATGTATGTATACGTATATATATATGTATACATACATATATATGTTTATAAACAATGCTCAGAATCACTAAATAAGAAAAATAAATAAAAGATGATAGAAAGAGTCCCCCTGGAAGATGTCAAGACATACTCTCAAATGACTGTAATAAACATTATTAAGTTAGGGAAGACACTAAAGTTAGACACTTGACATCTGACCAACATTGTGTAACAAATCAACTGGGAGATAATGGGTTATTGAATGAATAGTGCTTTCCACGTAGAAAAAGTAATTAGATACTTTCCTCACACCACACACAAAGATCAATTGTGAAAAACAAATTCTTGAGTCTCATAGGAGAAAATGTAGAAGACTATTAACTTTGGGTAGGGTTTTTTTTTCTTTTCTTTTCTTTTTTCTTTTCTTTTCTTTTTCACCTGTGCCACAGCATATGGAGGTTCCCAGGCTAGGGACTGAATCCAAGCCACAGCTGCAACCTACACCATAGCTGTGGCAACACTGGATCCTTAACCCACAGTGCTGGGCCGGGGTTTGAACCCATGCCACCTCAAAGATCCTTAACCACTGTGCTACAGAGGAAAACCTAGGTATGCTTGCTTGCTTTCTCTTTCTTTCCTTTCTTTCTTTCTTTCTTCCTTTCTTTCTTTCTTTCTTTTCTTCTTTCCTTCTTTCCTTTTTTTGGCTGCAGGTGTGGCATATGGAAATTCCCAGGCTGGGGGTTGAATTAGAGCTACAGCTGCTGGCCACAGCCACAGTAATGCCACATCAAAGCCACGTCTGTGACCTACATCATAGCTCACAACAACATAGGATCCTTAACGCACTTAGCAAGGCCAAGGATTGAACCCACATCCTCATGGATGCTAGTCAGGTTCGTTTCCACTGAGCCACAATGGGAACTCCCTCAATTTTTTTTAGTGCATCAACTGGAAAGGAAAACACTGATAAATTTGACTCCACAAAATTTAAAGCACTTATGCTACAAAAGTTACTGTACACAAAGCAATAGGATAAGCTACAGCTGGGAGAAGATATTAGTAGCAAAAATAGCAAGATTTTTTACCTAGAATTTATGAAGAGCCAGCAATCCACTCCTAGATATGTATTAGAGAAATTCTCAAATATTGGTAAATGAAAAAAACAGAAAAATGTTCACTGAAATCTTTTCATTTTTTTGAGGTTTTATTGAAGTATAGTTGACTTACAATGCATTGATAATTTCTGCTATGCAACAAAGTGATTTGGTCACACATGTGCACATCCATTCTTTTTCAGATTATTTTCCCATATAGATTATCACAGAAAATTGGGTAGAATTTTCTGTGCTATACAGCAGGTCCCGACTGGCCAGTCAGTCCGTATACCAAAGTGTGCATATGCCAATCCCAAACCTCTAATTCTTCACCCTGTCACATGTCCCCTTTGGTAACCATAAGTTCGTTTTCGAAGTCTGTGAGTCTGTTTCTGTTCTGCAAATAAGTTTAGATTTCACGTATAAGTGGTATCATGTGATGTTTGTATTTCTCTGTCAGATTTACTTAGTATGATAATCTCTAGGTCCATCCATGTTCCCACAAATGGCGTTATTTCATTCTTTTTAATGGCTGAGTAATATTGCACTGTATATATGTGCCACTTCTTCTTTTCTCCTTTGTTGATGTACATTTAGTTTGCTTCCATGTCTTTGCTATTGTAAATAGTGCTGCAATAAACATTGGGGTGCATGTATCTTTTCAAATTATGGTTTTCTCCAGACAGATGCCCAGGAGTGGGATTGCTAGATCATAGGATAGTTCTATTTTTAGTTTTTTGAGGACTAAAAACTCATAAAAACTGAGTGTATGTTTTCCATAGTGGTTGTACCAATTTATATTTCCATGAACAGTGTAAGCAGGTCCCTTTTTCTCCACACTCTCTCAAGAATTTATTGTTTTTAGAGTTTTTGATGATGGCCTCTCTGGCTGTTGTAAGGCGCTGCCTCATAGTAGCTTTGATTTGGATTTCTCTAATTATTAGCAATGTTGAGCATCTTCAAATGGGTTTTTTGGACATGTCTATGTCTTTTTTGGAGAAATGTCTACTTAGGTCTTCTGCCCATTTTTTGATTTTTTTTTTTTTTTAATTTAAGGCTGCAGGGGTGGCATATGGATGTTCCTGGGCTAGGGGTCGAAACAGAGCTGCATCTGCCAGTCTACACCACAGCCACAGCAATGCAGGATTTGAGCCATGTCTGCAGCCCTACACCTCATGAATATTAGTCAGGCTCCTAAGCCACAATGGGAACTTCCTTTTTTTTTTTTTTTTTTGAGCAGCATGAGTTATCTGAGTATTATGGAGATCGATCCCTTGTGTCAGTTGAATCATTTGCAAATATTTGCTCCCATTATGTGTGTTGTAATTTTGTTTTGTTTATTATTTCCTCTGCTCTGGAAAAACTTTTAGGCTTAATTAGGTCTCATTTGTTTATTTCTGCTTTTATTTTCATTAATTTTAAGAGGTGGATCCAAAAAACTATTGCTGTGGTTTAAGTCAAGAGCGTGTTCTGCCTATGTTTTCCTCTGAGAGTTTTATAGCATCTGGTCTTATATTCAGGTCTTTAATCCATTTTGAGTTTATTTTTGTGTATGGTATTAGTGTTCTTTTTTTTTTTTTTTTTTTTGCCTTTTGTCATTTTATGGCCGCGGGCTTATGGCCGCACCCGCGGCATGTGGAGGTTCCCAGGCTAGGGGTCTAATCGGAGCTGTGGCCACTGGCCTGCGCCGCAGCCACAGCAACGCAGGATCCAAACCGCGTCTGCAACCTACACCACAGCTCACGGCAACGCCGGATCCTTAACCCACTGAGCAAGGGCAGGGATCGAACCCGCAACCTCATGGTTCCTAGTCGGATTCGTTAACCACTGCGCCACGACGGGAACTCCGGTATTAGTGTTCTGATTTCATTCTTTTACATTAACTGTCCAGTTTTCCCAGTACGATTTATTAAAGAGATTGTCCTTTCTCCATTGTATATTCTTGCCTCCTTTGTCATAGATTAGTTGACCATAAGTGTGTGGTTTTATTTCTGGGCTTTCTGTCCTCTTCCACTGATTTGTATTTCTGTTTTTGTGCCAGTACCATACTGTTTTGATGACTGTAGCTTTGTAGTATAGTCTGAGGCCAGGGAGCCTGAATCCTCCAGTTCCATTTTTCTTTCTCAGGTTTGTTTTGGCTATTCAGGATGTTTTGTGTTTCCATACAAATTTTAAATGTTTTTGTTCCAGTTCTGTGAAAAATGCCATTGGTAATTTGATAGGGATTGCATTGAATATATAGATTGCCTTGGGCATTATAGTCATTTTAACAAGACTGATTCTTCTAAACCAAAAACATGGTATATCTTTCCATCTATGTCATCTTCAATTTCTTTCAGTAGCATCTTACAGGAGTTCCTGTCATGGCACAGTGGAAACGAATCCAACTAGGAACCACGAGGTTGTGGGTTCGATCCCTGGCCTCGCACAGTGGATTAAGGATCCGTCGTTGCCATGAACTGTGGTGTAAGTCACAGATGCGGCTCAGATCTGATGTTCCTGTGTAAACTGGCAGCTGTAGCTCCAATTAGACCCCTAGCCTGGGAACCTCCATATGCCATGGATGCAGCCCTAAAAAGTGAAACAAACAAACAAACAAGAAACCAGGTTCTTACAGTTTTGAGTACAGGTATTTTGCCTCCTTTGGTAGGTTTATTCCTAGATATTTTATTCTTTTTGATGTGGTGGTAAATGGGGTTGTTTCCTTAATTTCTCTTTCTGATCTTTCATTGTTAGTGTATAGAAATGTGAGAGATTTTTGTGTATTAATCTTGTACCCTGCAACATTACCAAATTCACTGATGAGCTCTAGCAGTTTTCTGATAGCAGCTTTATTATTTTCTATATATAGTATCATATCATCTGCAAACAGCAACAGTTTTACTTCTTTTCCAATTTGAATTCCTTCTTTTTCTTCTCTCATTGCCATGGCCGGGACTTCTAAAACTATGTTGAATGAAAGTGGTGAGAGTGGACTTCCTTATCTTGTTCCTGATCTTAGCCAAAATGCTTTCAGCTTTTCACAGTTGAGAATGATGTTAGCTGTGGGTTTGCCATATATGGCCTGTATTATGTTGAGGTAGGTTTCCTCTGTGTCCACTTTCTAGAGGGATATTTTTAGTCATAAATAAGTGTTGGATTTTGTCAAAAGCTTTTTCTGCATCTATTGAGGTGATCGTATGGTCTTTATTCTTCAATTTGTAATGTGGTGTGTCACACTGATTGATTTGTGGATATCGCAAACGCCTTGCATCACTAGGATAAATCTTACCTGATCATGGTATATGATCCTTTTAATGTGTTGTTGAATTCAACTTGCTAGTATTTTGTTAAGGAAATTTCCATCTATATTCATCAGTGATAATGGCCTATAATTTTCCTTTTTTGTCATATCTTTGTCAGATTTTGGTATCAGGGTGTTGGTAGCTTCATAGAATGAATTTGGGACTGTCCTCCCTCTGCAATTTTTTGGAATAGTTTCAGAAGGATAAGTGTTAACTCTTCTCTAAATATTTGATAGAATTTGTTGGTGAAGCCATCCAGCCCTGGACTTTAGTTTTTTGGAAGTTTTAAAATCACAGTTTCAATTTTAGTACTTGTGGAGTTCCCGTCGTGGCTTAGTGGTTAACGAATCTGACTAGGAACCATGAGATTGCGGGTTCGATCCCTGGCCTTGCTCAGTGGGTTAAGGATCCGGCATTGCTGTGAGCTGTGGTGTAGGCTGCAGACGCGGCTTGGATCCTGTGTTACTGTGGCTGTGGCGAAGGCCAGCAGCTACAGCTCCTGTTAGACCCCGAGCCTGGGAACCTCCACATGCCACGGGTGCGGCCCTAGATAAAGCAAAAAAAAAAAAATCAGTTTTAGTACTTGTGATTGGTCCATTTATATTTTCTGTTTCTTCCTAGTTCAGTCTTGGAAGATTGTGCCTTTCTAAGAATCTTCTACATTGTCTTTCATTTATTTGTTTGTTTTTTACAGTTGCATCTGCAGCATATGCAAGTTTCCAAGCCAAATACTGAACCCAAGCTACAGCTGGGACCTACACCACAACTGTGTTAATGCCAGATCCTTTAACCCACTGCTCCAGGCTGAGGATTAAACCTCCACCTCTGCAGTGACCTGAGCCACTGTAGAGGGATTCTTAACCCACTGTACCACAGCAGGAACTCCTAGGTTGTCCATTTTGTTGGCATGTAGTTGCTTGTAGTACTCTCTTATGATCGTCTGTAATCTGTGATGTTCATTGTAACTTCCTTTTCATTTCTAACTGTATTGATGTGAGCCCCTTCCCTTTTTTTCCTTGATGAGTCTGGCTAAGGGTTTATCAATTATGTTGGTCTCTTCAAAGCACCAGGCATGGGATTGAATCCTAGCCCCAGCTGTGACCTATGCCACAGCTATGGTAATGCCAGATCCTTAACCCACTGCACTGACCAGGGATCAGTCCCATGCCACATCAGAGACAATGCTGGATCCTTAAACTGCTATGTCACAGCAGGAACTCCTGGATGACATCTTATTTGTGTATGTGTATATTATAGATTTTTGGTTTGCAGTTACCATTAGATTTTGATATAGGAGTCTCTATATATACAAGATGGTTTTGAGTTGCTGGTCTCAAGTGCAAATGCATTTCCAGTATCCTGCATTTGTACTCCTCTTCTCATGATTGCTGGTTTTGATATCATATTTGTATGTGGGTGATTTCCTACCTCTACTATACATTTGCCTTTGCCAGTGAGTTTTCTCATTTGTAGTTTTCTTGTTTCTAGTTGTGGCCTTTTCCACCTCAAGAAGTTCCTTTAGTGTTTGTTGTAAAGCTGATTTGGTGGTGCTGAATTCTCTTAGCTTTTGCATGTCTGTAAAGCTTTTGATTTCTCCATCAAATGTGAATGAAAGCCTTGCCGGGTAGAATATTCTTGGTTGTAGTTTTTTCCCTTTCATTACTTTAAGTATACTGTGCCACTCCCTTCTGGCCTGCAGGGTTTCTGCTGAAAAGTCATCTGACAGACTTATTAGGGCTCCCTTGTGTTTATTTGTTGCTTTTTCCTAGCTGCTTTCAGTATTTTCTCTTTGTCTTTAATTTTGGTCACTTTGATTAATATGTGTCTTGGGGTATTCCTCCTTAGGTTTATTCTATATGATACTCATTGTGCTTCCTGAACTTGAGTGAGTGATTCCTTTTCTATGTTAGGGAAGCTTTCAGCTATTATCTCTTCACATATTTTCTTTGGCCCTCTCTCTCTTCTCCTTCTGGTACCCCTATAATGTGAACTTTTGTGTGTTTAATGTCGCCCCAGAGTTCTCTTAGACTTTCCTCATTTCTTTTCATTCTTTTTCTTTATTCCATTCTGAGTTGGTGACTTCTACCAGTCTGTCTTGCTTATTTGTTCTTCTGCCTCCTGTATTCTGCTGTTGATTCCTTCTTGTGAATTTTTCATTTCAGTTATTTTGTTGTTCTTCTATGCTTGTTTGTTCTTTAAATCTTCCATTTCTTTGGTCAACATTTCTCATAATATCTTGATCTTTGCATCCAGTTTTACCAAGATCTTGGATCATCCTATCATTATTCTAAAGTCTCTTTCATATAGGTTGCTTATCTCCACTTCACTTAGCTGTTCTGGTGTTTTATCTTGTTCCTTCATCTGGAGCATATTTCTCTGCCATTTTATTTTGTCTAGCTTTCTGTATTTGTGGTCTCCTGTTTGCAGGATTCTGAAGCCTCTCTTGCTTCTGATGTCTGCCCCCTTGTGGGTGAAGTTGATACAGGGGCTTATGGCAGGCTCCCCAATGGAAGGGACTGGTGCCTGCCCACTGGTAGGTAGAGCTGAGTCTTTTCCTTCTAGTGGGTTGAGATGTGTCTCTGAGTGTGATTAGAGGCAGTTGTGTGTCTGGGAGGACTTTGGGCAGCCTGTCTGCTGATGGGTACGACTGTGTTCCCACCCTGTTTGTTGTTTGGCCCTGGGCTTCTAAGCATTCGTGCCTTGTAGGCTGTTGTTGACTGGTGAGAGACTTTCCCAAAATGACAGCCTCTAGGGGAGCTCACACAGATGATTATTGCCCGGGACCTCCATCTCCAGTGTCCTGTTCCCACAATGAGCCACAGCTAATCACTGCCTTCCCAGAAGATCTCCAAGATACTCAGGTAGGTCTGGCCCAGATTCTTATGGAGTCTGCTTTGCCCTGGGCCCCAGTGTATGTGAAAGTTTGTGTGTGCCCTCTAATAGCAGAGCCTCTGATTCCCCCAGTCCCGTAGAGCTCCTGTGATCAAGCCCTGCTGGCCTTCAACACCAAATGCTCTTGGGGCTCCTCTTCCCAGTGCCAGACCCCTAGGCTTGGGAACCTGACATTTCATTTGAAACTCTCACTCTTATCAGAAAGCCCCTGTGATACAGTTATTTTCCAGTTTGTGGGTCAACCACCTGGAAGGTATGGGATTGCTTATATCGTGAAAGTGCCACTCTATATCATTATGGACTTTTGTTTGTGTTTGTGTGTAGGATATCTTTTTTGGTAGCTTCCAGTCAATTTTGTTAATGGTTGTTTAGCAGTCAGCTTTGTTTTTTGGGTTTTGGGGTTTTTTGTGTGTGTTTTTTAGGCCTGCACCCATGGCATATGGAAGTTCCCAGGCTAGGGGTCCAATCAGAGCTACAGCTGCCAGCCTACACCACAGCCACAGCAATGTGGGATCTGAGCTACAGCTGCAAACTACACCACAGTGCATGGCAACACCAGACCCTTAACCCACTGACAGAGGCCAGGGATCAATCCTGCATCCTCTTGAATACTAATCAGATTCATTTCTGCTGCGCTACAACGCAGCAGTTAGTTTTTAGTTTGATGATTTTGTGATTGGAGGTGAGCTCGAGTCCTTCTAGTCTGCCATCTTGTCTCCAAATGCCCCAAGCATGGAGCTAAAATCTTTTAAATTCTTGGTTATTATAAAAAATTGTGTTCATTAAAATAGCAGATAAGTGAATTGTGTTTTATTAATGCCCTGGAGCACTATACAGCACCTTAATGAATTACCAATGCATACATATATCAATATAGATTATATAAAATATTTATTGCTGAATGCAAAAAGACAAGACATCCAATAAAATGTTAAATCCTTTTTTCAATGTGCAGAATACTCAAGTATATTTTGGATATCATTATTTACAGCTACTTATGTAGTGAAAGGCTAAAAACATACATGAAGATGAACTCCAAATTCAGGATAGGAGTTACCTTTAGTGAGAGAAGAAACCAAACAAGATCAAGGAGGGATACTCAAGTATCTTCAGTTATATTTTATTTCCTAAAAGCAAACAAAATGCAAAAAGATCAATAGTAAATACACAAATGCTAAATATCATAAGTTTGCAGGATAGGTAGTTGAGCCTATGTGATCTAATTCTCTCTTCTTATCTTGAAAATGTTTTATAATTATGAATATATTAGATGGTAAGGGGAGGTTCTATGACCTGATGGATTCCTTTCCTTTGCCCATAGAATCGTAGTGCCTCACCCCCACCCCCACCCCAAGGCTGAGTCTAGTAGAATTGTTAGAACATCTTGCTGTGCATAGGCATGTGTTTTATATGAATGGTGTAACTAACCATTGTGGTGTTCTGTTGTTTCTCTGAAAAAAATGGCTTCTGAGTTCCAAATGACATGCTTTTGTACCATGATACATTAGAGATGGTGTATTGTTATAATTTTTTTTGTTTGGTGCATGTGGTATGTCTTCCTTTCTGGAGAAAAAGACAAGTGACCTTAGAGCAGTTGACAAGGCTGGGTCAGAAGGGCAGCATCCAGGACTCTAAAGGGATTATGACCCATTCAGCCTTTTGATGATGTTGTTGAGCTGCTACAGACACTGAGAGCCATCTGCATCAGCATCAGAAGATAAAGTATTACTCAGTGTCATTCTGCAGCAGTTATCAATTCCAAAAAATTAAAACAGAGCTCAGTTAAGATGTGTATTTACTTGGCCCTTCCTCTTCCATTCTGACTGGTGCTCATCAAATTCTCATTGAACCCCAAAAGACCCCAGCCTTACTCCCCACTATTACTCACAAGTAATTTTCTGGTCTCAGCCCTGGGTCACTAAAAAGTAAGTACATTATTACCACTGATAAAATGTTTCCTTTTGCTAGAACAATCAGCAACATTTATCTTCTGGTCAGTTGTCCTCAGACTGGATTCTTTATAAAATTATTATTTTCCCATTTTGTCACACACAATTCAACTTCCAAGATGGCAGTTTGGTAGTAAATAGCCTTTCTTGTAATTAGAAAATGATCTTCTGACAGGATAAAGCTTGAAATTGCTCTCTTTGTGAAGTGAGCCAGTCTTTGTTTGCAAGATTAATTCAATTTCCACTGCCATAACTGGCAGCAGAATTGCCAGAGCAGTTTGGTGACTGGATTGAACTTTTCCTGCAGGAATCGTGTAGCTGTACAGCTGCGGAAACGCAGGTTCACTCCCCCATTGTCGGTTTTCTGACAGCTTTTTCCGTAGAGCAGTTTGAAGAGTGGAGAGCCCTGTTTCTGAGACAGAGAAGTGTTTTCACACCTGAAGTGTAATTTCACACCTTGTGTTTCTCAGCAGATAAGTGCATAAAATAACACATCAAACCGGAATAGAAAAAGATCAACATAGAAAGAAAACTGCAGGTTGTAATTTGTTTCCTATCTCACAATGCTCTTGTAGAGAACAGTAAATTGCAGAGATCTGGGTTTACACTTTAAAAAGTTTGACTGGTTGTTAGGTGGGAAAGTGAGTAGTAAACACTAATCAGCTTTTAACCTGCCTTGAACAGAATGTACAGACTGATAAAATTAGAAAAACACCAGAATATTTTGATTTTTTTAAAGGATAGGACACACACAAATTAGAGGTAGAAGTTATAGTTAAGGAAGAGTCAAGCAGTTAATGAATTAAAGTGATTTTAATAGAAATATAATTGTCTTGAGATAATTTTCCTTGTAATGATCCATTCAGAAATTTTAGCAAAAGTAATAGACCATGTTAGTACTTCCTTTCTATAAATGGCTAAGCTATGATGTTAGTTACCATCTCTTGGCCTTCTAGTGCAGGGGTTATAAAATGAGGGGTTTAGCTCTGTTTGCCAGGTTCCGAAACTAGAGACCAAAAGAAAAGTAATTTGATCCTCCTGAATGATCACAAACATTCATTGCAAATTATTTAATATTTATCGAGTGTCTACCATGTTAGACACTACACCGGGCGTGGAGGTACAGTGGTCCACAGGGCAGACCCTCCTCCCCTCCGGGAACTGACAGTCTTGTAGACAAGTAAATAGGTAATGGAAATACTAGGTGCTGAGAGAAGCTAAAACTAGGTTGTGATGGAGCCAACAGATGGTCAGGGTGGGGGAAAGTGGTCAGCAAAATTTCCTGGATGAAGTGACATCCAAACCGAACTGGTGAGTAGAAGTCATGTGAAGGTAGACGTGATCTGGTCTATCAGGGCATGTCTAGCTTGTGCAGAGGGAAAAGGAAAGAGAGTAGAGTGGGTTGGAGGGATGAAGGGAGTTCAGTGCAGAGGGGATGCAGTGTATAAAGGCAGGGGTAGTGCACAGTGAAACTGGAAGATAAAAAGGACAGGTATGTAGTCAATCCTGAGAAATTTAGTTTGTCTCCTGAGACTGCTGGGATGTATAGAAGGTCTAGTCTTTGTTTACTGGTGAGACACAACCAGGTCTGCATTTTACAAAGTTCCCTCTGACTGTGGGATTAGACAATCCAGCACTTGGAGATCAGTGAAGATACATACAGTAATGCAAGTGAGAGATGCTGGCGAGCTGGGCTGAAGGTATACACTGAGAGTGCAGTAGCGTGGGAATGGAAAGAAGTGGGCAGACTTGGGAGCGATTAAGGAAATAAAATCAGCAGAACTTGGTGGTTGATTGGCTGGACGAGGGGTAAGTCTTGCAAAATTGCAGCCCTGAGTTCTGATTTCGATGCATGAATGGATGATGCTGACATCCACAGAGCTGGAGACACTAAAGCAGCAAGTTTTTACGAGTCAGAGACACGATGAGTATGGCATACATAAGGGATTTGCACAAGAAGAAATGTGGCATTCTCTTGGATCTTGAGCTTGGAAGGGAAGTCTAGACCAGAGATACAGATCTGGTAGTTGTCACTGAGTGGATGAGTTGGTCCAAAGAATCTGTAGAGAAGGAGAAGAGAAGAGACTCTTTCTAGGCATAAAACAGTATTTGTGCTATGCAAAGAAAAACACGTAGAACAAAATGTATATGTATTGTTATTAAAATATGGATGAAGAACTGTGCATTGCACACATGCCTGTGCAGGTACATACACCTCCACGTTAGAGCTTCTAATGAGCATCAGTGAGGCGCCCCGGGCCATGAGAAACACGAAGCATTAACAGTAATAGTCCCCTTCTTGAAGAGTTCATGCAAGATGTGTTATCCCTACAGCAAGGACCAGGCCTAAAGATGCTCTGCAGCCCCTTAAAAAGGAAAATGTTCTAGCTCACATAGACATTGCATTTAAACCAGCAAAATTCAGAGTGCTGATGTTTTCTCATTTCCATTGTTTCTTCCTTAGATACATATGGAAAGCTCTTTCTCCTCAATTCTGTGGGTCAAGAGATGTCCCGCTGCAAGACGTCCATCCGGCGTGGTCAGCCCAATCCTGTCTATAAGGAGACCTTCGTTTTCCAGGTGGCTCTCTTTCAGCTCTCTGATGTCACACTGATGATTTCTGTGTATAACAGGCGTACCATGAAGCGCAAAGAGATGATTGGTTGGATTGCTCTGGGTCAAAACAGTAGTGGAGAGGAGGAGCGAGACCACTGGGAGGAAATGAAGGAGACCAAAGGGCAGCAGGTCTGCAGGTGGCACGCTTTGCTTGAATCCTAGGTTTGCCAACAGGTATTTGTGGGCCACACCCATCTGGGGACCCAAGTTTTGATTATTGATACCAACTCGGTGCATGTTGGCCGGCCTTTTAAAGACAGTCTTTCAATAGGAATCAGATTCTACTGACCCCTAGGGCATTCTGGGCGGTGGGGGGCAGGGGATCTTTGGGTTTCTCAAAGGCTTGGTTTGGATTTAAATACTGTAATTTTGAAAGACCCCATATGCACTCTTGAGTATACTTTATGGGAAATGTTTTAGTACTTGAGATGAATGATGGTGAGTTAATTTGTGTTAATAGGTTATTGAGTTTTGGTTCAGGCTCTGGAAGAAAGCTTCCCTGGCTGTCTTTTCTTGAAGAGTAACCTGAGATTGCAAGGGAGCTGTGAAATGCTACTATTTGTAACCACTCATGTGTATGAATCAGAATTTTCTTAATATGGTGCAAAACACTCCAATATACAGAAATGAATCTGATGCCAAGGCTAATAAAAGAATGTAACTGTCACCCATAATCCCCCATTTCTCATTTTCCTCTTGATAAAAAAAAAACCCTTTCATTTATTTGCCTAACAAACAAGTGTTATAAACTTGCACTTATAGAGCAGATTTGTATGAATTAAATACCTCTTTTTATCTCGCATATTGTGGTTTCTTATGAGATTTGGTTAGATGAACCCTTTGAAACTAAAAAAGAATTCAAAAACGCCTGTTATAAGACAACTCATCTCCTTTTGAATATGTACAGTTTCAAACTTAAAACTGTCAAGGTTTTTATGCTGTTTTTTCAACCTAATAAATTCTTACAGAATGAGAAGAAAACTGAAAAACCCATTTAAGTTATGGATATATTGACTTTTTTGAATCTAGTGTTCTCCTTCTAAGATTATACTTTTTCTGTATTCAATACTACATATATGTGTGTGTGTGTGTGTGTGTGTGTGTGTGTGTGTGTATACACATATCTATATACATATATATATATACATACATATACAATTTTTTTTCCTTTGGCTGCACCTGTGGCATGTAGAAATTTCTGAGCCAGGGATCAAACATGCACCACAGTTTCAGCCTGCGCCACAGCTATGGGAATTCTGATCCTTAACCTGCTGTGCCATGTGGGAACTTCCTCATATGTATATGTTTTGATTGTGCACCTGCATGTAAACCATACTTTTTTAATGCAATATTTTCCATTGTCAGAGCACAGTAAGTTATATCCAGTGGGTCTTTAATAAATGTTTACTTGATTGATTCTTACAAATGAACATGTTACCACACCTGTGAATTAAGAATATTTTTAGCTTATAAGGAATGACACTAATTCTTTGAGTATTTGAAGTGCCTATAATTGTCATTTTTCATGGAATTTGCAGCAGCATAGATTAGTCACTCCTTGCATTCTGGGTATGTGCCGTTCAGAATGCTGATCGTGTGTGGTGATGAGCATAAGATTTTACCTCTAAGTGACTTTTACATGTTTTGTGCCATGCATGTTTCTTTTTCTTAGATCTGAGCCCTTGATGTCAATTTAAATTGGCAGTAATAAAATGAGAAGGAATGTGTGTATATTAACACTGAACCCCATATGCAGCTCTTCTGAGCAATCACTCAGTCACTTATTTTTAGCTTTCGTGCTTCATTGTTGACTTTTTGCTGTCTGTGGGAAGAGTGATAGCTAGGGATGGATGTATACAGTTAAAAACACATAACTCCTCCTCAGCTCCACATTTTGACAGATCGTAAACGTAGGCTGTAACACTTGGAGCACATGTTTATTCCTTACAGTGTATAATGGTTATCCTGACAAGCCCAGACTCGGACACAGGATAACGCGACTATGATTTCAAGCTGCCAAGAGAAGTGGTTTCATATGGAAGAATCAGAATTAGCAAAATAAATGAGTATCTCCATTGCATGTCAGGTCATGGGCATTTTGTCTAGAATGTGGCTCTGTTATTGGGAATCCGTAATAAAACCATGCTCCTTTGGGTTTTTCCCCTACCTCTCTTCGGAAGACCTCAGAGTACTTTCCCAACATTATATCCATTAACCACTGAGTGGCTTTGCAGTGTGGCTGTGTCATCGAGTAGAACTGAGTGCAATTGATTAAGGAGCGGCACAAAGAATTGGCTTTTCACATCCCTTACTCTCTTTATGCGCTTGTGCTTAAAGGGAAGCACAGCAGCCTTGTTATGCTTTATGCAGTGACATAAAAGCAGCATTCACTTTAAAATTTACATTTGAAAAAAATCTGCATGTATTGTAGAGACAGGCCTGGATTTTTCCTCCTCATATTTTTTCTGCTCTATGTTTTGCTACATCCTTTGTCTCACGGTGCCCAATAATCACCTATACTTCATTTTCTGCTGCCTTGACCCGTCATTTCTAAGGTTTTCTGTTGACATAGTGAAAATAGTCTTGTGTGTTTGACCTGCTTTCTAAAAGTCTGCTTATGATACAGTTTACAGAAATCTTAAGGTAAGGGATGCCTGAAAAGCATTTTTCGTTTGTCTGATTTTACTATGTTGATGCTATTCACCATGTGGGATGCATGTACGTATTGAATATACAGCAACATTCACCCTAAAGCTGATTGCATAACTATAAAATGCTAATGACAAGATACATAAAAATACAAGGCTGAATTTTTTTACATTGATTTGAAATTCTGGTTTAGCCAAGTCTTTCCATTTTGTGCACTCAAATTTCCTTGGTAGAGTCTAGACACAATGTATTTAACATGTTTTTCACTCGTGCTTTCACATCTACATTTGCTTTTCAAAAGAGTTATGAAAAATAAGTACTTGGTTCTGCAATGAAAAAGCTGCCTTTGCCTGTTTTTATCTAGCTAATAATATCTTATAGGGACATATGAAATTGAAGAAACACCAATATTTGTTGCTTGAGTGGTTCTTTCCATGATTTTTACCAAAGAGAATGCTTTTAAAATAATATTGCGGAGGGTAAATGATGCACTAGGTTTTTGGAAATCTGGTTTACAGCATGCCTTCTTTCAAGGCACGAGTTTACACTGAATCGAGAAGTCCTCGTTTCACCAATCACCGTGGTGGCTCTTGTGTTCCCTGCGCCTCTCTGACTATTGTTGAATTTTTAAATGGGCCATTCACCAGGCAGCCGAGCACCTGCTCTCACTCCTCTCCTTCACTGGCTCCCAGTGTGACGCACAGTTGTTTTGGACCCTCTTTTTGCTGTGGTTGCATAACTGGGAGGGGGGAGGTCTGGTCTGTCTTTACAGAAGAAGGGCTTGTAATGCCTTGGAATGTAAGAGACTCGACATTCCACCTGTGCAAAGTTTGAGATGGAATCCTTGCCATGATGGGCCAGAAGAAAAAAAAAAAAAAAAAGCAGGGGACTCTGGTTCCCTTTAGACAGTGTCCACTCTGTATCCCCTTCAATGACAGTCATGGATTGACCTCACATGCTGATATTCTCCATAGTGCCAGGTGCCTCAGCGAACTTGAAACCCAGCCTCTGCCTTTGCAACATCTGGCGCTCACAGTATTTTACATCTAGTGCTCACAGTATTTTACAAATTGTTAACACCTTTAGGTCAGTCACTGTGTTTTACCTCCTGGCTGTACTACATCGCCTTATCTGACAATCCAGACTCTTTGCTTTTCAAGTCATGCATTATTTAAGTTGAAACTCCCATCAGGTTAAGTGCAACTGCTTCTCTGGTAGACCCTGGATTTATTAAATTGATGACTCAGTATGGACTGTGGAACTGGGGGTGTCTCAGAAGCCTGCCTATCCTTTTGCAGCAAAGGGCTTAGTACGCGAAGATCAGAAACATGAGTAGGAAAGGATTATTTGTAGGTGACATAAAACCAAATGCAGGCATATCCTTTAATGGTTAAGTAACAGGACTGAAAATTACATGTGGTAATCTCCTCCTACCTTTGAGGAAACCGTGGCCAAAGAAAATTCCATTCTATTTGATCCACAATCAAAGCAAATGATAGATAATCCTGAAATGGTGAAAGTATTTTTACTGTATTAAAAATCATTCATTTGTTCCAAAGAGAAAAAAAACTAGGCAAAACTATAAAACAAACAATATAGCATGGGTAGGAAGAATTAACGCATCAATAAATATGCTAGATACCTTTATCATCTACAGCACATATGCAAGAGGACTAAGCTAACATAAACCAAAAGCCATTTGAGATGAACTACCATTTTCACAACTTGTGGAATCCTGGAAAATACTTAAAACAAGGGGAATAAAATTGGTCTAACCCAACTCAGAGAAGTTGGCACAGGCTGTGGTATTAGCCTGTGTTTGGATGGAACTCTGCTTACTGTGTGGCCTTAAGAAAACTACTTAGTACAACCACTATGGAAAACAGTATGAAGGTACCTTAGAAAACTATACATAGAACTACCATATGGCCCAGCAATCCCACTCTTGGGCATATATCCATCCAGACAAAACTTTCCTTGAAAAATACACTTGCATACGCATGTTCATTGCAGCACTATTCACAATAGCCAAGACATGAAAACAACCCAAATGTCCATTGACAGATGACTGGATTAGGTATATATATATACACAATGGAATGCTACTCTGCCATAAAAAAGAATAAGATAATGCCATTTGCAGCAACATGGATGGAATTAGAGACCCTCATACTGAGTGAAGTAAGTCAGAAAGAGAAAGACAAATACCATATCACTTCTATCTAGAATCTAATATACTGCACAAATGAAGCTTTCTACAGAAAAGAAAATCACGGACTTGGAGAACAGACTTGTGGTTGCCAAGAGGGTGGGCGAGGGAGTGGGATGGTATGGGAATCTGGGGTTAATGGTAGTAGACTTTTGCCTTTGGGATGGAAAAGCAAGGAGATCCTGCTGTATAGCACCAGAAACTATGTCTAATCACTTGTGACGAATCTATATATGTATGTGTAACCGGGTCACCACGCTGTACAGTTGGAAAATTGATAGAAAACTGTAAACCAGCTATAAGGGAAACAGAAAAAATAAAATTAAAAAAAGAAAACTATGTAGCCAGCCTGTGTCCCTGTTTATTCAACTGGAAAGTGCAAGTAACGCCTACCTCATAAGGTTTAAAAAAATGAAATACCAATGTAGAGATTGGAGTATTGTTATCATTCAGTATTCCCCTCTCGCAGTCTTGCTTTAAAAAGAGAAAAGGTGTTTAAGGTTTATTTCTCTCTTTAAGGTAATAGGAATACTAGAGAAAAATGAAAAACAATTTTCAGATACTTTAAAAAGACCGGGCACATGAAGCTAGTCTGAATTGGAGGCAACCTAAACTGAAGTAAGCCCAGTGTATGAGGGAAATTGAGTCTTAATAAATCCTCAATAAAGAACAGTAACCAAATCTTGTCTTTTATCCACCCTTGTGCTTGCGTGTAAATCTTAATAATTCACATGTAGGGCCTCTCCTGGCACCCAGCTCTTCTCTGCTGTTTGTACGTGGACAGACCATCTTGTCACCATCAAAGGAGTTGGTAGAGATGGCAACTTGAATACAGATTTCAACTTCATTCTGAAAAGTGAAATAAATAGTGTGGCATGATACTGATACTCTTTTCAAGATGGACAACATTTCTTTTTTGGCCTATGTTTTATTTCTATAGTATTTCTTTACAGGTAAAAATTTTTTAATGATCTAATCATGCAGCTCTCCAAACTTACCGAAGTGTGCAACTGGGAAGTAATATTCAGGACCTATTATTTATCACTGTTTCCCTTCAGAGGGCATAATGAAAGGATTCCATCAGGGTTGATTGATACTACTTTTATTTTTTCTTTTTAGGGCCACACCCACAGCATATTTAAGTTCCCCGGTTAGGGGTCCAATCAGAGCTGCAGCAATGCCAGATCCAAGACGCGTCTGCAACCTATACCACAGCTCATAGCAATGCTGGATCCTTAACCCATTGAGTGAGGCCAGGGATCGAACCCACATCCTCATGGATACCAGGCAGATTTGTTTCCACTGCACCACGACGGGAACTCCCAATACTAACTCCTTTCAAAAATGATTTTTAAGAGTGACTGGTTGATATAATAGAAAAATGTGTTCAGTTGTCCTCCAGTGTTCAAGTCTTAAGTAAAGAGGAGAGTTTCCTGCAAGCTCAGAGGAGCCTTTGGCCATTTGATCAGAAGAAGTCAGCAGCAAACCTGGTATTGAATGTAACCAGGTGCCATGCATAATTGTGGTTTTAACTTGAGCAGAGTTCAGGGATGGGGACATGTGAGGCCACATTCCCAAAGGGCTGACTCAAGTCCTAGGATTCCTAGTTAAGGAGAAGCTCGAAAAAAATTGACGAAGAACCACTCAGCTTGAAGGCTTTAGTTGGGAGTAATTCAGAATGTAGGGAAGTTAAAGGGATTGGATGGGTGTCGAGAAGGCTGAGGAGTGATTTCTAGGAAGAGTTATCCAGAATGGAAATAGCACTGACCAAAGAGGATAACTCACTGGCTCTGTGTTTGACACGTGGTCAAGAGTCAGAGTTCCCACCTGAATCAAGTCAAGAGAGTTGCACTCAGGGATAAGCAGAGTGATAAGTAAGTGGCTTGCATTAGTTCACAGTGTATCCATTGGGTTTCCTTGTGTCTGGCCCTGTGCTCTTTGGGATAGTAGAGGACTTAATATCTTTTTGGCGTGCACCCGAGACATATGACTACACTTTGGAGCAATTAGTCCTCATATAAACAGCAATGCTTACCAACATACACTTGTCCAATCGGACTAATCATGTACCATTAAAAAGTCAAATCCCTTGTCATGAGTTATTGGAAAGAGGTGAAACATATCAATTCAATTTATTAGACAATCAGGAAGCCCAGGGCTTGGAGTAGACCTGAGTCACGTTGGAGGGGGAATCACCAAGCGGATCCCAGAATCCTCACCTTTGCAAGTCTTTTAAAATAGAAACATCCACTTAAGCTGTGGGTTCTAAAGGAAAACAGGTCACCCAGGAAGACAGCTGCTGTAAAGTTCCTTCTGTGCCTCCTAGTTTATATGTACCCTCCAAACAGGATCAACAGTAACAACGCTCCCGGCCTCTTCCCCTTTGGACATTTTTCCATGTTGATTTTTCTCTGCATCGTAGAAGGCTTTCTCCCAGGAGTTCCTGCCCCGGCTTTGTTTAGCTGACTTTGGGGATGCCTGCAGGCTGCAGGTGAGTTTCTTCTCCTCTGGCGCTTTGACTGGTTTTGTTTCCCTTGGGTCACAAAGCAGTATCCTAGACACACAGACAATAATCAGTTGTATTTATAGCTACTCTGGAACCTATAAAACAGCTCGAGGATTTACAGAACAAACTCAGGCATGGAGGCAGGCACAGAGGCCTCTGGACACTTGTAGAGTAAAACCATGCTACCTGCTCTCCATTGCTCACTAATGCTGCCTTCATGTGTCTCCAAGGCAGTTTTTCCATCATGCCCTCCAATGACGGTGTTACCATTTCCACGTTAAAGGTGGTGAGAAGGAGTTGGTATTACCATATTTATGCAGTATTTTTGTTTACTTCATATTCCCCTTCAAGTATCTATTTGCACTATTCGAATATTTTAGATCCTATGCAATTTACTCATTGAAAAGATACTAATTATATTGTATCTCAGACTCTGGGCTGGGGGCTGGAGAATAGCAGGTGAATAAAACTGCTTGAGCTCAACCATCATTTTTCTAAATATTTATTTATTTTGCTAGATTCTGATAAGAACTCTAGGTAAACACTAAGATTTTTTATTATCCTGTAACTTTTAGCTTAATGTATTTCTAGAAAGGTCTCTCCTCACCCCGAATTGAAAGAGGATTTAAGGAAAGTGGGAGTTAGTACTCTGCCTCCAGTTAAGAAATAAATGCACTTATTTAGGCTTCCCTTTGAAATAAATGGATATGTGTTGCCTCTGAAGGGAGAAATGCAGATTCCATTCCAGTAATGAAATGAGTTGTGGCATGAAATAGGATGTGGCTATTTAATATATTTTATTTTTAGAATTGAATATTGAATGCCCTTTACGAGGCAGTAAGCTAGACCCTGGAATGCTAGGTCTGTGCAAACAAATACGCTCAGTATTTTAATAGTTGAAAAGCATTGCTACCTTTTACTTTTTGAAAAAGTGAACTAGAGATAGTGGCTTCCAGATAAAGGGATCGTGATGGTGTGACCAAAGGTATCGATCGCTCCTCTGTTTCTTTTGATTAAAACTTGTCTTAGATATTATACACTAAACACATTTAGGGCATCCTATGACATGGGGAAATGTCAAAACTGGGGATGTTCCTACCTTGACAGGTAGACCAATTATTATTTTCTAGTCTCAGACAATTTAAAGTCAGTGTAATTGAAACTCTCAATGACTTCAATTGCATAAAAGGAGATAAAAATAGGATTTTTTTCCAGTGGATTTATTGCTTGGAATTCTTTTCTTTTTCTTTTTTTTTTTTTTTTTTTTGTATTTTCAGAGCTGCACCCGAGACATATGAAAGTTCCCAGGCTAGGGATCAAATCAGAGCTGCAGCTCCCAGCTTACACCACAGCCAGAGCAACACCAGATCCAAGCCATGTCTCAACCTACACCACAGCTCACGGCAACACTGGATCCTTAACCCACTGAGCGAGGCCAGGGATCAAACCCTCATCCTCATGGATACTAATTGGGTTTGTTACTGCTGGGCCACAGTGGGAGTTCCTATTGCTTGGAGTTCTTAACATCATGAAAATATGTCTCAATATCTTTTAAACATGTCTCAGTCCGTGCAAGTTAAATCAGAATATGTGGTGGCCTAAAAAGTGTTACTGAGGACAATTTTTTAGTGTTGCCTAGTTGATGGCCCATAATAAAAAAGTCCACATCTCTTACTTGATAAAGACCATGGTGTTTGGGAAAAGATGTTAGAAGGCTGCCAACAAAAACTCTGATTGCTGAGGAACATGTACACTAAAAGAGTATTTCCATGTAAGTTATTCCATATAATACATTCACATTGTAGGGCCACATGTCTCTCAAGAGTTTGTCAGATTTTTTTTTATAGTTGGCGCCCTCAGGAGAGCTTACTCATTTTGCCACATCTCCTTGTGAACCATGCTAATGTTTATTAATTTACAACTACCCCAAAATATAATGCAGTTTCTGTTACGCCACCATAACAATACAGCTACAGATTAAATTTTAGCGTTATGAATCACAAAGTCTTTTCCAGAACTTCATTGAAGAGTCTGCTCCATTTGTGAATAAGAAGTGAATATTTACATAGTTTATTGTGGCTGAGAAATCTGTGGAATATTTGTTGGAATAAGATTTGACCTCTGTTTTCAGAGAGAAAAAAAAAACTCAATAGTCTTTTGAACTATTTACTTTTTTAAAAAGATTGAGAAACAATTTTTTAAGCAGTTTTATGTTCATAGAAGAATTGAGTGCCAAGTGCAGGGTTCCTATATACTCTCCCCCCCATACTTGATACCTCCCCCACTATCCACATCCCACACCAAGGTGGGTACCATCTGTTACTATTGATGAACCTGCATTGACACATCATCGCCATCCAAAGTCCATCGTTTACCTCAGGGTTCACTCTTGGGAGTCTCACGACCCTAAAAACCTTTGTCTTCTGCTTATTCATGCCTCCCTGCCAACTCTTGGCTATCAGTGATCTTTCTGCTGTCTCCATGTTTTTGTCTTTTCCAGAATGTCCTATGGTTAGAATCATACAGTGTGTGGTCTTTTCAGATTGGCTTTTTTAGTAATATTGATTTAAGTTTCCTTCATGTCTTTTCATGTCTCGATAGCTCATTTCTTCTTAACACTGAATAACAATATACCATTGTCTAGATGTACCTTTTTTTATATGTATTTTGATTTGCAGTTCTAATTGCTGTGTTACATTTTGTTAGCGTGCATGTTCTCAAGAAAAGTAGATGGATTCATTCATACGATTCATCAAATGTAGCAACTTCCACCCTGGCATCAATTTTGCGTATGTGATACTGAGCTTATTTTACATATGAGAAGATTCACACACAAAAAAAAAAATCACATAATTTTGTCATTTAATATGTCCAAGCCATTTTCTCCTCCATTGGAATCTAAGCAGAGCAAGTTCTGAAGGCTAAGAAGATGTAATCCCCAAATTTAGCAACTCTGGTATTTTCTGTTGTTGAACAATGATTTAAATCTACCTTGATATAAAGTGCTAATGACATTGGTACCAGACTTGTGACAGAAAACCGCCTTCTGTTACTAGTTTATGTGACTACATTTTCCGCTGCTGCCGAGAGAGAGGAAGCTTTGTGACTGTGCCCTGGCGTCGTCAGTTGTACAGGTTAGCCCCACGTGGTGTGAGCATCTGGATCATACAGGAGCTCTGAATTCTGAATGGAAGGATGAGCCCCAAGATGCCTTGGCCTGATGAGTGATGACACTCGTAATCACCCTGGGTGAAGGAGGAGGCCTGGCTGATGAGCAATATCTGGTAAAGGTTTTGACATTATTTATATGTGTCCTGACTGCCCTTTGCTCTGTGGTTGCAACAACTTGTAGAAACTGAACATTAGTGCAGAGATGAAGGTGTGGTTGTAAAAAGAGTATTGTGTTTGATTACAATTACCGGGGCCTCTGTTCTGGTACCGTCTTCACCTAATGAGCTCTAAAATGAGTGTCAGGTCACAAGTGCTCCAAGACTTCGTTTTTGCATCTTTCAGATGGAAATAATAAATACTCACTTTACTTATTTTTACCAGGTTATTCTAAGATTCATTCATTCCTTCATTAATATAACAAACAGTCTATAGAGTTTCCACTGTGTACTGGGGCTGTAGGCCTGACAAAGTGACAGATGAAAAAGAACTGCAGGATTAAGAGTTTTTGAAGACTGTGAAATATTTCATTATTTTTTGTATTTTTAGGTAATTCTTACATTTTACTCAATTCTTATATCAAAGTACTTGACACTTTTAGATCTCTGCCAATCATTGTATTCACAGCATGTTAGTAATTTGACTAAAAGATAAGGTGGAATGGTCTTTATCCATTCTGCCTCTGAGAAGAGGAAAACAAAGTATTAAGTTCCAATTATTTTGCTCAGACACCCTGACCACAGAACAGATGACAAACCCATAATCTCAGTAGGCTTGCCAGTCTTTGAGTTGAACACAAACCTTTTTCAGAACATTTAAATTTTATTTATTTTTACTTTTTATGTTTTTAATGACCACACCTGCAGCATGTGCAAGTTCCGGGCTAGGTGTTGAATTAGAGCTGCAGCTGCAGCCTACACCACAGCTACAGCAACACCAGATCCAATCTGTGTCTGCAACCTACACTGCAGTTCACAGTGATACTGGATCCTTAACCCACTGAGCAAGGCCAGGGATCAAACCCACATCCTTGTGGATACTAGTCGGGTTCTTAACCCCCTGAGCCACAATGGGAACTCCCAAGAACATTTAAACTTAAAGCACAAGGAAAGTATAAAATAACTTTTGTCACAAAGTAGGATTTAAATACAGTATTTGAAAAGATGCTTCCCTCACCAAAAAAAAAAAGGTCCTTCAATCTGAATTATTTTTCTTTTGAAGAATCACCCTTCTCCATCTCTTCCCTCTCCTAAATGGCATTTATCATCTCTCAGAAAAAAAATGTAAAGATTAAAAGAAATATTTTCAAGGTACATCCAAGATTTCATAGCAATATTTTGTATGCATAGTGCAAGATAAATCTGACTCTCATTTTTTTTTTCCGGTCTTCATATGGCATCCGAAACAGTTGTTCACATTCACACATTTATGTTTTACCATATGCATACTGTGTGCAACTCTGTTGTTTTAAAATATTTTATTGGTTTTCCTTTATATCAACTTTTGATGGGTGTTGCTGAAGAACTTGCATGAAAAAAAAGATACAAATGTGAATGATTCATTCATTTTGAACATACCTAACTATTGGGGGAGATTTTTACCCTACAAGAGGCACATTGTTCTTAGCAGGCCCTGTGCTTTATATTTCTGTTCTAGTCACAGCTGGAGGCTGGAGATGCATTAATATTGTAAACCTGTACCTTTTTTCTCATGGGTTATTTATATACTAGACTGGCCTGACTTTTTGGTGGTTGGGAATGCCAGTTGTTAGTTGTATGGATTTCATTTGTGGGGACAGTTTAGTGTGACATGGTTTAATATCCAATCTGGTCTTCTTTAGATTTCTAAGTCATTAGCAGACGTTCCTGGGCAAATTTGTTGTGCAGGGCCAGACCTGTTAGTTGTAAGGTAGGAACTGCCCTCAAGCTCTCCTACTGCTTCATGGGCCTTTTCAGACCAGCTGCTGTCATATTTTCTCCTCCAAATTTTCCAGCAGTGAATCAATCTCTGCGTGGTCCAGAGACTTAAGACAAAAACAAAAAGGACTTTTTCCCTCCAAAGGGTGGAACTCTCATTTTAGAAGCTTCTGAAAATCTTCAGAACATTCCATATAGGTGTCCCCATGTTTCTCACAGTATGACTTACACTTACGGTGTCACTGATTTAAGAAGCATGAATGTATTTCTAGCTGTTACCAGGGCAAACAGCTATAGAAAGTAATGACCCACCCCATTTCTAAAATTGTGAAGTTCTGTCAGTGAAGCGTGTATAGGAAAAGGTTTGGAATTGTTTTAACTCTTAAAAACTAGAATACCTTTCTACCTTTTGTAATATTTAAGATTTCATCGGAATTCCCGTCGTGGCACAGTGGTTAACAGATCCGACTAGGAACCATGAGGTTGTGGGTTCGATCCCTGGCCTTGCTCAGTGGGTTAAAGATCTGGCATTGCCGTGAGCTGTGGTGTAGGTTGCAGACACGGCTGGGATCCGCGTTGCTGTGGCTGCGGCGTAGGCCAGTGGCTACAGCTCCGATTAGACCCCTAGCCTGGGAACCTCCACATGCCACGGGTGCGGCCCTAAAATGACAAAAGGCAAAAAAAAAAAAAGATTTCATAACAATGGTTTTAATGTATTACCCTTGCACTATTATGTCTTGTGTTTTAAGTGAGTGAGCTGCTGAATTTTAATGATGATACTCAATTCAGTATTAATACTTTGTGTTAGAAACACCCTTTGAAAACATAAAATTGTTTACCTGTGATAAAGAATAAGTTTGTGATTGGAAGAATTACACTGTTTTCCTTGTACAAATAATGCTGAAGGCAGATGTTCAGACTCACAGTGATGCTGGAAACATATTTTATGCAGCCTAAAAACGATTTCTGTATTAGATATTTAAATGCATGAGGATAAATTCTAATTGCTTTTTGTTTAAAACAGAAACATAGAAGCAGCATTAGTCCCAGTTTGCACAAAATGTCTGCTGCAACTGAACTCATGTTAGTTCAAAACTGAAAATCATTCCAGTTTTGTAAAACTGCTGTTACTGGTTTTATCAATAAAATTTAAGCAGATGGCTTATATGTATATGTGTGAAATTTTTTTAAGTTAAAAAAGACACAGTTTTGCAGCATCGACATGCAAATTTTGTGGGCCTGAATGATACTGCTTATTTTAGTATATACAAAAAACCATTAATTCCAAAACTGTACCAACTGCAGATATATGTGTCTGTGTGTGTGTGTCTGTGTGTGTTTGTACAGATATATATCAAGAGAGAGAATTATAAGCATTATATTTATGACCCGCATAATTTATTTTGGTCTTAGGGTGCTTTAGGATTTTATGTTGAACACATACACAAATCAATGTATATCAACTCAAATGCAAAAGTGTTGAATTTAAATTAAGAATATTGGATAAGGAGCTCTATGAATGGAAAGATCACCTGGAAAAATTTCGCCTGAGGAAGATTCCGCAAAGGCAAGAGGTAGGCATCCTGTACGAATGTGCAGGTGATTACTCATCCGAGAGGCTCTGGTCCAGTCCTCTCCCTTCTACGTATAGAGAATTTTGATAAGTTGACAAGGCTCAGATGCAACAAGCTAGAAGAAGAGGGGTCAGGGCTATAATAAACAGATACCCCCACAGCCATAAAAACACGGCTGACATCCCCCAAACAAAAAAGAAAACAGAAAAAATGTATCTACAGACGTTTCAGGGAAAATCTGTTTTTGCCATTTTGCATGTTATATTAGTTGAGGTAATTAGTGCTATGTGTTATCATAAACCCAAATGTCAGTGAGTTCGTGTAAGAAAGGTTTATGTCTCACTAGGATGTCTGTGCCCGTGCAGCTTGCTCTCTTAGCATCTCAGGGATTGAGAGCCCTCTCAGAATTCTCAGGGCCTCTGAAGAAATCCTTGGTCATAAAAAATAGAGGGGGAAGAAAAGGCATGAGATTTGCATCTCTCCAAGGGGCCAGGCCTAGAGGTGGCAAGCGCTACTTCTGTCTGTCTGTTGGCCAAAACCAGTCATTGGACTCCATTTACATTTAAGAGGGCTGGTAACTGTTGTTTATTTGTGCATATAGGAAAAGGAATTTGTTTGGTGAGAATCTTCTGAACAGTATCTAGCGCATTGTTTTTTCTCTTTCAAAAAATGATCTCAAATGTTGTGCTGGCGGTGATTTTTAAGGAAAGCTTGCTAATTGCAGGTTCATTTCTCATGTTGCTGAAGTTCTTCCTAACCCATGGTGGCACTAAGAATATTTACAGGCTGATTAAGAATGGCACTGTTCACCCTAGTCATCTTAGAGCATTTCAGCACTGTTTAGGGTGGTTGTGGGAGCTTGAAAATAAAGATCATTTGCATTCACAATTCTAAAGTCACAGGGCAGAGTTTGAACAGTCAGACAAAGTATGGTTGAGCGTTTCTACATTTGTCTATGTACTACATACATATGTGATAATTTAAAAACATCAAAGAAAACATAAAATTGTGAGAAAAAACCAGAATATTGCAGAGGGAACAGATTTTTAAAGTAAATCATTTGCAGAACCAAAAACTCAACAAATGATTGCTGCTTTCTAAGTCCTTCAGCAGATATTTAAACATCCTTCAATGTTAAAATAATTGAGGCAGCCATCTATGACTATGGTTCTTAAAGTCTTTTGTAGCAATTAAAAAAAAAACAACAATCACGAGTAACATTTGATTGATGAATCAAATCACATGATATGTCTTGTAAACCTCATAGTCTCTTTACAGTTTCCCTAGAGTTTCTCCAGGGGCATTCAAAGACAGGGCTCAAGAGGAAGCTTGGGTGTCAATTCAGAGCTCTGATGAATCTTAATGTGCATTCTACTACATAAGAAAATATCTCATTCTTTTTGGCAAGCAGATAAGGAAAAGACATCAGGATGAGCATTATATCTGTGGTTGTCTCAAGGAGGGACAAGATTCAATGGTGAAAAGATTAGAATTTAGATAAATACTAAGGTGTATGGTATTTTATATTTAATTTTAAAATCCAAAATTGTTGAATGAATGGTTTGCTCTAATCACTTACCAGAAGAGTTGAAGAATTTATAAAAATTATATGTGAAGGTACAATCCAGTGTAAGTTAACCTCTCATACTTGTTTTCTCTTTCTGGCTTTGCCTCCAAGCAGCTCTGTGATCTTGAGATTGCCTTGACTTTTCCTTCATGTCTTCAAACGTCTGTTATTTTTCTCATGGTCCCTCCGATGAAGAAGGAATTTGGCAGTTATTTCATGAGTTGTATTGAAAAGACAATTTCCTGGTCAATCCTAATAAAGTATACTAGAAGTGCTGTCCATATTGGTCAGGTTAGCCAGCTGCTTCCAAATAGATTTTTTTTTTTCGCTTTATTGAGATGCAGCATGTGATGATGGAGGTAGTGTCTTACCTGAGGTAGAGGAGAATTTTAAGGAGACGTGAAACTGTTCAGCCCAGAGGACTCACGCCTACTTTGGTAAACACAGAAGGAAGAGAATTAGGAAAATAGATAAAGGACTTTTAGGTTATTTTCTAATGCTATTAAAATCCAGGTAGTGACCTTTATTAAAATGGTTTGCAAAGGAAAAGAAGTTGCTATATCGATGCGAGTCTCATTAAGGGCAGCAGTTTTCTGTGTAACATGCTTTTTTCTTCTCCCTCACTTAACAAAAAAGGAGAGCTGCTAGTGGCCTCCCTCCTGGATATAAGGTAAGTTCACGAACTGATATCTATATAAGTAAAGGGAAAACAGAAGTCTTGAACCAGGAAAGGTGGCTTCATTGGCTCACATATGCTGGCTCATGGTTACCTGTGATATACCAGGCTCTGTGTGCTAGGTGGTAGGGATACAGTGGTAACAGGGTGGATCTAGCTGAAAATCTGGTGTGATGACTACTGTGAAATGGGACCAGTAGGATGATTTGGGAATATAAGTGGGAGGCTAATCTCTTTGGTGGGAGGCTTTAAGGAAAAGCCACTATGAGGAAGCGGTATTTAAGTTGAGACTTGAAGGCTGAGTAGGAGTAAGCCAGGTGAAAGGCAGGCGGGTTAAGGAGGGAGACACAGCATGTACAAAATACCCAAGACAAATGACAACCTTCCCCATTCGAGGAAATGAAAAGAGTGGACTTTGGACAGCAAAGCGGTGAGCCTCCTGAACTGAGCTGATCAGGAAGGCAAGGTTGACTGAGGTATCAGCCCCTTTCTTCCCTGACAGTAAAAAAAGAAAGAAGGAGCAGTGATGCAACTCGACTGTGGCCATTGCCCAGATTTGATGTGTGCCATTCTCAAAGCCACCTTTCACAGCTGACAGCTGAAATGTGGTCATCAGATCTTCAGCCCACTTGTAACTTCTTCCAGGCAGTTAGATTTTAAGTTATCAGCTTTTTCCTTCCAGCCTTGCTGAGGTATAACTGACAAAACTGTGGGCTGTTTAAAGCGTACAACCTGATGATTTGATATACGTCTACATTGTGAAAGGCTGCCTAAAATTTATTATTAACACAAGGTTATCAGCTTTGAAATCTTAGGGCTAACAGACTGTTAACAGTACTTTTTGTCATAGGTGTTCAGTTGGTACTGGGTGCCTGAGGGAACAGGGCCCCCTGAGATTTGTAGGGCCGTTTTGTGTAGCCCCTTCAACCTTGCAGAATGTCTGCAACTGCAGAAGTTAAGATGACACTGCACAGCAGCTCTGCCCTGGCTCCAAAAACAGCAACTTTTCTTTTTAATTGATTCCCAGTGGTGCTCTCTTCCTTCCAGGCCCTGGCCTGACCCTTTAGGGAACCAAGGAAGTGGTGTATCTCCTTCTTCAATGAGATTCCTCTCTGAGAATACCAGTGCGCAAAATTTCTCTGCTATGCTAATCTTCCCTTCTTTAATTTGGCCTGCTGGCTACCCAAATTTACCCATTTTGACATTCTCAACATCCCCCCTCCACCCAAGAACAACAGCCTTATTGAACAAGAGGAAGCAATGATAAAAAATGAAAATACAGCCTGAGTGATACAATACAGAGACAATGCAATCTTTTAGGTGAATTTACACTGAAGTGCAAATGGCTGCAACATGCATACCTTCTTCAGTCTCCTTTGTGAAAAGTACCTTCTCTTTTATATATTTTTATTTTAAATAAGTTTGCATATTACCCCGATGTTTTAATTAGCCATTGGATCAAAACGAAGTCTTTCTAACTGCATAAAATATTTTAGACCAGAAGGTCATTTTTTTCTTCAAACTTCTGGCACCATACCAGTAAGTAGCCATGGAGAGTGCCAAAAAGAATCAGACTCTAGTCTGATTTTCATGTATTAGTTATTTTTTCCCGCTTCAAAATCTGTTGACTGCTCAAACATGCAGACACAAACAGCAACAACACATTGGGGAGAGGAGTCCCAGAGGGCAGAAGATCCTTTATTCTTCATCCCACATGCCTCGCCCCATTTCACACGCACACTCCATCTCTCCCCTTGCTGGGAACCTTCCCCAAGGCAAAAGGCATCCCAGCGGGTCTAAAGGCACTGACCTAGTCTTGCCGCTTCCTCAGCCGCTGGAAGTGCCAACCCACTCCAGCCCTCAAACCCGTTCCTTCCATGGGACATTCAGATAGGGCCTACAGCGAATAACCCTGCGGCGGCTGGAGGAGCGGCAGCATCACTGGACCAGGCCCTCTGAGCAGAGTCAGAAACCCCGGCACGCAGAGCTGCAGCGCTCACCCAGCAGCAGCTCCCCAGCCCGCTCTCCAGGACCTGACATAGGCGAGTACAGGACCCCTATTTAGGGCTCTTGGTTCACCGCTCTCCTGGCTCCCGCTCTCAAACCTTCCTTCCAGCAGCCCCCACCGAAGCACCCGACCTACAGGAAAGTTGCTCTCGAGCTGTGGAGGGGCGTCATCGCCTCCTAGCAACGCGCCTAGCAACCGGATAACATCTGCTCCCTCTGGTCCAATGCGAGCCGAGAACAGCTGCGCGCCCGCCTAGCGTTCCAAACCCGGAGCGAGAGGCGCTTCACAGACTGGAGGGACGGACCTGCAGGAGCCAGGGCTGCCCCCGAGCTGCAGTTGCCGCTGCTGCCACTGTAGCGCCGCCGCTGCCGTCGTTGTAGCTGTCGGCGCCCGTCTGAAGAGTGACAGCGCCGCAAAAGCGGGAAGGAGCACCGAACCCCGCGCGTTTACGAAGCAGGTGCATGCGCCGGTCTGCTGGCGAGTGGACCCAGCTCGCAAGGTATGTGTGGACTCATTCAGCCAGTTGCCTTCCTCTGAAGCTCAGAAAAGACTCTTTCCCTGGAGGGTGTGTATAAGGACGTTTTCTAGGATCCCACCCCGCCCCCAGCCATTGAAAAGTGGCTAGCCGGTGGTCCCCAACAACCTGTTTTTGTTTGTTTGTTTTTTTAATCTCGGGATTATTCTTGCGGATTCCCCTGCCCGTCACTGTTAGATTTGTGTTGGGAAGTTTTCCGTCCTCGCTGTTTCCCCTTTGACTTTGCTGCCTATGTGCAGCCAGGAAGGCTGAGAGCAGTGAGCTCCCACAGAAAGCCTGTGATTACAGCGAAGATGACATAGTGTAGTCTCTAATTGAATCAACACGTATGGAGAGCAACATTCTTTTTAGGTCCTGCCCTGGAAAGGGTCCATTTGGCCGAGAGCAGGCAGTTCACTGTTACTCAATCTCCTGAAAAGTAACCATAGTAACTCACCTCTCTTTTGATGGGATCCTCCTCATTGGCTGCCTATCTTCCTTTGGAAAGCTCATCTCTCTAAATATAGAAGATGATGAGATCTGTAAGCATACATCCATGTAGAAAAAGGTGCAGTTAAACATGGCCCTTTAAAGAAAAACTGTCTTCAAAGAAAAAGTATCATTTGGCTCTGAGAAATAGTGTGTATTCCACTGAACGATCGATCGAGTTAGGCTGTTTTAACTACTGGATTGCTACTTTAGAGAGAATATTTATTGAAATTATACAAGATCTGGCATTTAAAAATAAAGTATATCTGACTCTAAATTTTTTTAAAAAAATCAACCCGCTGATAATGTCCCCCTCAAAATCTCCCAGTAAATAGTTGATGAGATCTGTTATTCACTGATTTCCGTATTTCTTAGGATAGTTAAGATTGCTCCTGTTTACAATTAAATCTGGAAAACATGGAAGTAATTGTGTATGGTTGAAGGTTTATCTATTTATCTCACTGGTTCAGATCAACCCCACCTCAGACATCTTAGTGTCCTTTTACTGCATGCTTTCTCCTGACTTTATAACCAGTTCAAGTCAGTGCAGTTCTGACTCTTTATTCGTGTCTCTCTCCTTGTTGCAAAATCTCAGGTAGCCATTCATGAGCCTGAGGCTGTGAGAAATGCTCTCTGTGCGAAGGGGAATTCTCACCAGATTTTCTAAAGCTGTCCTGGAGATACACTTTTCAGATTGATTCAGCATTACCAGGTAATCACTAGCTTAAAAGAAATTACTGTTTAAATATGTATCCAGAGAAATAAATGCTAATGTAGCATTACCATAACTTAGAAGATCAATATAAGGAGTTGTTTATATAGATGGTTGCTGGGTAGAAGTCAATAGAGGTTTTCTGTAGAAAGGACATTTGTGGGCTGGCAGATTTTCCTCTCTAAGACCCATGTGAATAGGGTGGGCCAAATTAAGTAGGCTGGCATGGGGAACGTGTCAAGCAGAACACTGGTGCACGTCTGAAATGAAGGCAATGAAGAGAGCTCTCCAAGTTTCAAAAAGAGATTACGGTGATTTTTAAAATTTAATTTGCATTAAGATCATGGTGATAGAAACTCACGAGGGTTAAGCATTTTACACTCAATTTTCAAGACCTAATACAGTCTTTTACTGAGCGTTCAGCCCTCCAGCACTGTGTAACTTTCATATGTACTGAGCTATCCATGTGCAGTTCCTGTAGGTAACCAGCCAGCAAATTACAGTCAAGTTCATGAAAATATACCATGCCATTTCCTCCCTTTCCTTACCTGCCTCTATAAAAATAAATAATTGAACAGTTTTATTCAGAAACCTATTTGAAAATTTATTCTGGTCTGTTTGTATAGTTTTTAACGGATGTCATAAGACTTTAAATGTACTGGTCTCCATTGTCACTTATTGAAATATCTGCAGTTTAATAATTTTAAGCATGAAAGATGACTGTTTGAACCCATCCAAAATGTTGCTTTCATTAGTTCTTTAGCACCATCCACCCTTTTTCCTCCCTCCATCATAATTACTACACTTTACGGTGAGAAACAAGCCCAAAAGAGACCAGTAAGATTTACTGTCATCTCTCATGAGGTGCATGCAGAGCTCCAGTCATGCTATCAATCTGAGGAAAGTTTGAGTAAAGCAGCCACAAGTGTTGGCTCATGTATATGCATTGGTCTTGTGCATTAGTAATTTATACACATCCTATTTCTATGTAATATGCATAAAAGTTTAAAATCATTCTGTGCCCTTTAATTTACATGAATGAGTCTGACTTTTCATTGAAACCACTGTCACAATCAAAAGGTCAAGTGAGAGGGATTCTTAAATTTTAATTTTGATTCTGTCATGAATGTATAATGCACAGAATATTTACTGTGCAATTTTGATGAACATATCTGTTTAAAGTCATTCATCAGAAAATATTATCATATTTAGTTTGAAATCAATAAAAATAAATCAAATACATCATTATAATGTAAGCATTTAATCCGAGAGACATTGGTAGATCCTAAGTTAGAGCACACACACAAAAATACCACCTGTTCATAGGTTAGGATCTAGACACTCTTGTCCATGGGAACAGCAGCTGAACTTGTACATATCATGGCTTATAAAGAGGATATGTATTCCTCTTTAGAGGACTTAGATAAGGCTGACATTAAGCAGGTTAAAACTGAAATCAAGTTCTAATTTCAGTTTTTCCACCTATCCTCTATTTAGGAGTTTTTAGGTGTTTATGATTATTCCACATTCGGTTTCATGTCATGTAACTTTCATGGAATCTAGAAGATGCTTTGAAACATGGGAAAATGTTGCAAGGTTTGATCAAGGTGCCCAGTCCCTTGCCTCCACACCTGGGCTCCTCACTGAGGTCTCAAGCCAACTGGCTTTAACTGTTAAAATACTACCAAATCAACAATAGCTCAAAAGCCAAGGCACAGCCAGTTCAGATTGTTGTATACATCAAAGCAATATGCTTCAGGAACCCAGAAATAGATAAAACAACGATTTCAGAAGCAGAGAGGTCAACTGACCATCACTGTGTAGTGTTAAAACTGAGGAAGAATATGCCTTTAGATACTGGAATGAATCTGTCAACCCTGCCTGCCCTCCGTCTTATTTTTAACAAGTTGTCTAAATAATCGCAATACATCGTTTCCCCCTTTTAGTCTAACGCAACTTTTTTTTATTCTTTCCTGATTAAATTTATTTTAACAAGCTAAAATAAAAACAGAGCCATCTAGTTTGCTGCAGCAATTCTCAGAGGAGGTATAGGAGGATATTAACGAAAAGCTCTAGGGGGTTGCTAGTGTTTTGTTTTGTATTGTCATGTAAATATATTTAGAAAAAATTTAAAGCTTTTTCATGTTATAAATTATGGAAAATGAAATGCAACAAAAAAATTCTCCTTGGTGGGTAGAGATACAAGAGTCTTCAAAATATCAGTGATGATTAGAAGGAGAGGAGGGACAGGTTTACTGCTAAGAAATCCCAGTTTGTGTAATCTTTAAAATGCTGATTAAAAGGGAGTGTGGGTTAAAACATCGTGAAAAATGGAGGATATCACAAAGAAAGTCAGGACTCAGGAGTCTGGAGTCTGAATTCTGTCTTCACGTGCTGTTTGTTTTACCGATTCATGCCTCGGTTTCTCATATCTAATGTTGGGGATTAGACCAGCTATTAAGGGGCATGCTTGAGTTGAACATAATGCAATTTAATGAAGCACCTATCACTGAAAGGAAGAGCATTTCACCACTAGAGCAACTCTAGGTAGCGACACAAATCAGGCACCATATGAGTAAGGTCACAAAATCATCCAAATCCAGAGCAAATTCTCACACAGTTGGACCTCGGTGTCCATGGATGCACAGCCTGCGGTTACAGAGAGCTAGTATCCATTCCATTTTATATAAGGGACTAGAACAGCTGCAGATTTTGGTATCCGTGGGCGTCCTGGAACCAATGCCTCAGATACTGAAGGACGACCATATATTCCTAGTGAGTAAAGTAGATGATTAGTCTCTTTTCAGTTTTTTTTTTTTTCTACAGTGCTTCTGGGACATCTGGCTAAATGTTTTTGGCGATGTAGCCAAACTTGATGGTTGTGTTAAAGTGGAAGACAATGAGTGTGATACAGATGAGGCACTTTTCAAAAGACCACTGCCGCGCACCTCTCAGGGTTAAAACCCTTCTCTCTGAGCAACAGACTGGGGTACCTAAGGAAGTTAGAGCATCTCCCTAGTCATTATTGGTGAGATATTGTCCTTACCAATTATTGGTAAGAACGTGCATCTGTCAGCGTGATTGTTTTGCCACCTTCATTTCTGATTCATTCCCACTTCCCAAGGTGCAAGGCAGAGTGAAAGAGAGCATCATCCTTCAAAACAAGGAATGCACGCCCCAGGGGGTGACAAATTGCAGGTTCCCTGCCAAACCTCCAGCAGCTCTCTCTCATGAATAGGGCCAGATCATGGCAGAAATTAGGCTTCAGTGAAGCATCTAAGATAACTTCAGGATTACACGCTGGTCATATCCCATTTATTGATGTTCTATTTGGTTCAGAGACCATCCCCAAACGTGGGCATGTGGAACAGGTGGTCTTTCCTTTCATATCCCATGTCTGTGCTTGAGACCATACTCACTGCTGCTGGTCATTTCTAATTCTCTGTCAGTAGCCCTGGAGGTTCCTAAGGAAGTTTTCCAGGAGCTGCAACTTGTTGGTAATTCGAAACTGCCAGCAGGGTCAATCATGTGCTTGGGGTGGACCATAGATGCGAAGGAACAGATTGCTCCTTTGATTCAGGGCTAAAAACTAGTGCTGTTCTGCTCCTCTAGAGCATAGTATCCAGAAGGGTGCCATGTAGACGGAGAAGACTGATGGCACATTGCTAAACATCAACAAAGCTAAAGGTGTGGCATTACTGCCTGGTCTTCCTTCTTGAACACACTTACAAATGTTTTGTGCAACCCATGCTTAACACAAAAGAGTGGACAAGTGTCCCCCATACAACAGAGTGCTGCTGAATCGCACATAGCTGTGTGGCTTCAAAAGCTAGGCCACTGCAATAATTATTCCTAATATTTATTGAGCAGAAAATATGTAGACATGTGATAGGCACTTCGTAAGTGCTTTTAAAACATTGTCTCGTTCAATCCACATGCAACTCAATGAGTTTGATATTTTGCCTCAATCAAGAAATCTCAGGCTCTTTGAGATTAAATGCTTTGTCCAAAATCACTAAGGAAATAAATGGTAAAACTGGGATTGGAACCAGCGCTGTGGGTTCATGCAGGAAGATTGCAGAATGTGTCTAACAGTAAGAGGTGGAATAGCTCTTTCTGAACAAAAGTGCCCATGGCCCTTCAGGAAGGATTTCAGGAGCTTTGCCACCAGCAAAGCATTATTGAGATAGGAAGGGAATGCATGATTTTTGCAGGCTAACACTGTTCAAAAGGAAATCACTGAGTGAGTGACTAGAAGCTGAGTCCATGTCGTGAGTCAATTGTTGATCTGAGACTAGAATCACCTTATTTTCCCCATGGGTCAAACTTTCCCTTTGTCTTTGACTACAGAAGCACATATCTAATAAGTGCTCAACTTGATTTTTGCAGCATATTAAGTGTTATGGGGAAGAAAATGAAAACCTTACCAAGATTAAGATACGTTAGACCTCCTCACTTACTATCTCTCAGGCTTTTCAAGTCCTAAACAAAGAATGGATTACTATGACAGGAGTTGTTCTTTTATTATCCTCTGTAGTGTTTAAAGTTAATTTGTTGATGATCTTTTCTTAATGTACTGCCCATGGGCTGTGAACCAAATGAAATCACTTTTGTACAATAATAGGACTTTGGCTGTCTGGTGGCAGAAGCAGAAAAATAAGAAAGAGCCTTTGAGCAATCATTTGCATTTTAAACATTTATTTAAAGAAATATGCATGAATCGTACTGTCATAACTGACAGGGATGGTCATTCTGTTCTGTGACTTTTAATTTGTTGTTTGTTGAAGTTTTAGACTAGGAAACACATTGAGGCCAGCACAGGTATTTTATGTGCCCAGAGGTTAAAGCATTAAAAAACAATTTGAATATTCAAGCCAGCATGAGCCATTTTACTTTCAGAGATAAATTTAGGATCAGTCTCATTCAGTTTTATAATTTATATGCTGTTCTCATAGCTCAGGATACTGACTATGAAGACTAAGGTCATTTTACTTTCTCTTGTCTTTTTCATCGGCTCTATTTGAATAACATAGCTGGGCTGAGTTTGGCTTTTTTGTTGCTGGAGAATTATAGAAATAGATTTACATATGTTTACTGGGTTGTAACAGGCAAACTTCTTTGGAAGATCGGAGTAACTTTAATACCCCAAACAACTACCTGGATGTTTCAAAAAAACCGGTATATTCCTTCACCCCAAATATATGACCAGTGACAACTAATTCAGAAACGTCTTGTTGGAGCTATTATAGTATCTGTACTGTTTTCAACTTGGCCATTGGAAATATTCTTTTGCAGTCTTTTAACTCTCTAATTATAAGCTAGTATCTCTGGGAGGCAGGTGGTGGACAAAGTCTTAGGGTCAGAAATAGGAAGCCAGGCTGGAATTTGCTTCTGGAATATACCTGTGCCTACTGGCACTGCTAAGAGCTAGGATTTGATTGAGTGCTTACTATATGCAAGGCATAGTGCCAGTCACTTTCTACGAATTATGTCAGCGATTCTGTGAGCCAGGACTATTTCTAACCCCAGTTTACAAGTCAGGTTGGTAGAGAGTTTATGTAATTTTCTCAAGGTCACACAACTAAGAAATGGCAGAGCTAGGCCACTTCCATCGACTTCAAAACCCAAACTCTTAAAGACACACCAGACTGGAAATCATCGAACCTTCTGGGCCCCAATTTCCTCATCTGAACCATGTGATCAGTAAGTAGTTTCTGGCTCTGAACTTTCTGAGTTCTCATCCAGCCAAGAAAACAGGTATAGGGACTTAGGTTTGCTGTAAATTTTAGCCTCAAAGTGGAGGCAAAAAGCATCCTACAAAACTTGATGCCGAAAACATTTCAAATAGCTAAATAGCATGCAAGGAAGTGATTGTCAAATGGATACCAGCTGTGAAAGCTTTTCAGCATTTCAACAACCCATGGGGGTATTTTTTTTTTTAAGAGCAATAAACTAAATGGCTAAGTGTATTTATTGCCCATGGAGCTGAGACACAGATCTAGACCCCTGAGAATTTATTGCATTTCCAAGGTCCAATACATTCTGTATCTGAGGATAACTGCTTGAATAAAGAAGACAGAATCTTTATGAACCTTGGAGCCATTTGGTATGATGTTTTGGTCTTGATGTTAGATAAAAAATATCTTTACCAAATCATTGTTCCTTCATTTGACATTTGGTTCTCCAAGTCGTCACCTGCCCGCCCTGTGTCATTCATTAAAAGGTTTTTAATTATAAATGCTGTAGACATTGCATTACTGTATAAAATAAAATGATCATATATTATGATATAATCCACTGAACCTTGTTAAAAAAAAAAAAAAACCTCAGTGACCTGTCTAGGTGTAACGCTAATAAGAGTCAGTGATACTTCTTAATGTGAACCCAGGAATTTATGTTGAAAAGTGACCTCATTCTTTCCTCACTATTTAGTTAAAATGGAGTTTGGCTTTGTTCATGAAGCTAAAGCATCTTAGCCAATGTAGCCAATGTCGCAAGAGCAGCAACAACAACCGGCACAACAAAAATCAATCAAGCCAATTGCTTGGCATCCTAATGATTAGGCAATCAGTTGATTGGCTGCACATTCTGTTTTTCAACTTGCTATTGTAATGCTACTACTAAACTTGCCTAATGCTATGACATAGAGGCTCTCAAAATGCAGTCCCCAGACCTGCAACATCAGCATCACCTGGAAATTTATTAGAAATAAAAATTTTCTGCTCCTAGCCCAGACTTACTGAATTAGAAATAGAAACTCCGGGGGTGGGACCTGGCAATTTGTGCTTTAAGGAGCTCTGCAGATGATTCTGGTGCTCACTAACTTTTGATAGTCCCTGTGGTGTCAACTGGTTAACCAATTTAAAAAGAAATCAGTAACGGTAATGAATTGTCATCACAGAACAACCCAGAGCTTCACCTGGTGATTAGATTTGATCCTTTAAAGATACACCTAAGAAAATGTCAACTGAAAAAATAACCCCTGAGGAAATTGGCTTCAGGGATGCTTCGTTTATTTTCATTACAATTGATTTTGTGCTTTTTTTCTAACTTTTTGAGATCTGTGAAAACTCCCTATGAACTGCTTATTATATTCAGGAATTGTATGTTGACTTTGTTTCAGTTGTGAATGATCACTACACGTGCATTTCTTTTTAGGTCAGACACACCAGTCAGTGGTTTAAAATTCTTATTTCCTTTACAGAATGTGCCAACTCTAATTTAAGGCTCTCTTGGGTTTATCATCCACATTGGTGCCAGTGAAATTCTGGAAAGCTTTAGGTGTGATTTTTGTAGCTCTTCCTCCTGGTTAAGGAAAATCACCCAACTCCAAAAGGCTGCAGGAAATATTATACAGATGCCACCAAGCGGAGGAAAAACTTGGAAGACGCATGTTCTTGAAGAATACATTTTTAATATTTAAGATGTAAAAAATTGAGGATGTTAGAGGGAAAACAGCAAATGTCCTGACCATGAATTTATTTAACACATTCATAAATTACTCATTTTATGAATCAAATGGTTTCAACACCTAGAAATAGTTAAGGATGTATTTAAGGGTAAATTAGATGATACTTAAGTACAGACTTTCTTTCTGACCTGGTCCACTGAGGTTGAATGAGTGCTGAGGCTCCGTTTGTATTCTAAATGTATTCAATGCTTTCACTGAGAAGCTGCTTAGATATCTTTAGCTTTCAAGGCTGTACTGCCTTTTTCCTGTGATGTGAGCACCACCTAGTGTACACACTAAAAACTCCCTTTAAAACCAAAGTACAGCTTAAAAATCTGCCTTCAGAACATAGTCCTTCCTTAAGGAAATGAGAATTCTCAACAATAGTATTTTCACTGAGAGAACAAGAATTTCCACTTTTATAAATTATACCAAGGTCAAGTTTTCTACTCAGTACGTTATTTAAACTTGATTTACTTATAATTAACTTTTATTAAGCTATGTATTTTGAGGATGGTTACACAATGGCCATATCGCAGGGTTTGTTAAGACACAGTTATTTCTTTAAAGTGTGATTGGGTGACCAACTATTTTACACAGGTTGGTTAACCTAGCAACATTAAATGCCTTCCATAAATGAGGCAGTTGAACTTAAAAAACGATGAAAAATAATATCTCTTTCCATTGCATTTTGTGCTTCAGTTTCAAATGTGGGTATGTTTCGACTTTAAATGGCATGAAATTAAATAACGATTAGTAAGTATGTACTTTATTTCTGAGGGACCACATAAGGAAATAAATATAATTCTCCAACCTAGGACATCTATTTTGGTATGAATAGTGGCATTTACCTGCAACTACACTTTTCAGCTGCAGGACAATAGCCACTGACTGCTCCACTGCATTGTTTAGTAAATGAAGAAAAATTATTGATTTCCGGGGTCACTAGTTTCTTTTTCACAATACTCTTTGCTGCAGTAAATTCTGACTTTTCTCCAATTCTTTTGTTTTGTTTAGCTTATCCAACAAAAGTATTAACATATACATTAACAACGTCGAAAGTAGCCTACTTTAAGAGAAAATATGCAGAAGAAGAAGATTTACATCAAGATTACCATGGGTATTTTCCAAAAGTAAGAGTTTACATATTATTAATTCTTTTCCATTTCTTTATGAGTCATGTCAATAGCAAAGACTCTTGTTTTCATTTTTCTAAAACGTGGATTTAATGATGTGTTTGCTTCCCAGCACCTGATATTGCCTGAGGACAGGACTTGCATTCTCAAACTTTCTCTGGAGAAGCTCAGATTTCTTGAAGATCCAGAAACCTACTTAAGAAGGTCTGTGTTAATTAACAATTTGCTGAGGAAGATCCATCTAGAGACGGAGAAAGAGAGCTATGAATACTTTAAAGAAGCTCCCTGTTATAAGACTGCTTATTCTGATACAAGAAAACGGCTGAAGTTTATGGTACAGGAATGCTGTTCTCAGTCTCTCTATTATGAAGAGCTGCATTCATATCATATTGTGCCTTATGCTTCGGAGAATGCCATTTATGGAATGGGCTACACTAGCAGCCACTTGGAGCAAAATTCTCAGTTGCTTATTTATAAGATGAATTAAAGTAACTGTTCAAGTCCATCGATACCTTGTTTCTAAATGCCTGAACTGTTTATAGTGAAGATGTTAACATAAGGCACTAATTATCAGTGCCCTTGAGATCAAAGATGAGATGCATGCTGAACTGATTGGAGAGATCCCTGGTTATTATTCAGCAGTCCTTAGTATCATCCAGCCAAATTGAAAATATGTCCACTTATCCTAAAGTGGAGAATAAGTTTTTAGAAACATTTTTTCTTTTTTTTTTTTTGTTTTTTAAGATAAAATGTGTAGGAAGGAACCTATATCAAGCTCTTACACAGATTTAAACATTTCAAGTACCCCACCACCACTTCCAAATTCTACCACTCTTAGTGGAAAGTAATAAAAGTAACAGATTCCCATTATTATTGAAATGCTTTGGCTTGTCAAGCATTGTGCCAAATAATTGACACCATTCTCCTTTTGTCATTAGTGGCAATTCAAGATGGGGCGAACATACTGCAATTTAACTGCTGAATGTAACAACCAGAACACTCCATATCGATCCATTTTACTTTTTTTTTTTTGGCTTCATTGAGTTTTCCTGTTAAAAGTGAAATTTAATAAAATAGCCTTGCAAATGGGCTTACCTCTAAGTTCTAGGTGCCAGCTAAAATTTGTTGTGGGCCTTTAGTTGAGTTTAAATTTATTTATGATGTCATTTTCATAGGCTGTGAAGCTCAGGAAAAGGGAAGGCAGGTAATATTTGATTTTAATAAGCAGATAATTTCTAAAAAAAAATCTTTATCTGCAAAAATTGGTGAGAACAACAGAAATTCTACATGATATTTATTCTTCTATGAGTTCATTGAAGGCCATCTGGATGAAACTTTGTACTGACTTTTGTATAATAGTCGACCATTCATTATTTGACAAAATGTTTCAGAATACCTTTGGTGGTGACATTTAGATAAGTTCCTATATTTTACAGTTTGAAAGACAATTATTTAACATGTTGGATAGATTCCTGAAATTGTTTGAAATGGTTCATAATGTTCTTTGAGGCTTGAGTGAGATGTCTGATTTTAATGTCCAGAGTTATGTTCCATGGCGCACATCCTTTAAAGAATTGTCATTAACTGATAAAACAGACTGGAAAACTAGGTGCCAAAGGTATATTCAAGAAAATACCAAAGACCCAAAGATGAGTGTTAGAGAGACTATGATGATGAAAATAAGAATCTAAAATAAGTATTGCATAGGACGTAGAGAACATTATTAAAGGATTCTGGAATGACTTGCTTACTAATGTGCTTTCAGAGCACTTTATACATAATAATGATAATCAAGGGTACTGCTGAGACTTTAGTGACCATGTTTTCACAAATCTAGATATGGGGACTTGTCAACATTGTACCTTCCCTTGCTGAATGCCATCTTTTAACCAAGAAGCCCTTGATAAAGAGAATTTGTGTTTTAGTTTTGATCCACTACTTGCTCCCCTAATGAATTATCGGGGTGATTAACATGGATGCTTTTGGTATGAAGAATTGTGGTGCCCTCATTAGCATGCATTGTTAAAGACCACGTAGATATATAATTGATAAAAGTATGAAGTTTATATTTAATTGCTCAAACAGAATTAGGAAAAATGCTATAGAACAAATTGAAAAATTATAATTGA
>PVHT021183527.1:77773-98506 GCA_004024745.2 Catagonus wagneri | reverse complement strand
GGTCTAATCGGAGCTGTGGCCACTGGCCTGCACCGCAGCCACAGCAACGCGGGATCCGAGCCGCGTCTGCAACCTACACCACAGCTCACGGCAACGCCGGATCGTCAACCCACTGAGCAAGGGCAGGGATCGAACCCGCAACCTCATGGTTCCTAGTCGGATTCGTTAACCACTGCGCCACGACGGGAACTCCTAAAATGTAGATTTCTTAAACAATGGAATATCAATTGAGTAGACTCCAAATTTGATGGAATTATTATATACTTTGAAAAAATCACTCTACTAATTTAAAGTTTTTTTATGGAAAGGAACATTTGGCTTGGTTTGGGGCAGTTTCTATAAGAAAAACACATCAGTGATAATAGATATGACTTATGAAAGTACCATATGTTGAAATTGTTTGAGGGCAGAAATGCATGTACTTTGGGGCAGAAAAGAGAGGGAGAGAAAAAAATTACCAAGAAAGAGCAAAAGTGTAATATTTATTTTATGTGAGAAATCGTAAAGCAAGAAATCTTTGGCAATGAACCCATAACAGATATAAAGTCTGTTTAATTTGGTGACATCGTTAATTGAGCTCTGTAAATCTTACATTCATATGTAGAGAGGGAACTGTCTTAGGAACCAGTGATATTTGTGAATATGCCTTTAAAAATATGTGTTGATTTCAAAACAAGTTATTTTAAAAAATATCTTTTAGAGCATTTAATTTCTTTTCCAATAAATAATTCATAGATAAGGAGTTGACTAATGTTATTTTGATTATGAAAAGCAAATCATTTGTATTTAAACTATGTCAACTTCTCTGAGCTAACCAATAAGACTGCTGTGTTTCACCATGGCCAACTGGTACATAGACCCCACCGAGACCCGCTCTGCTGACTCCATCCTGTACCATCTCTTATGGGAGATACAAAGGTAGGAGACCAGTGACAACTTTTTTGAACCTGGACATCCTTTCTTTGGGGACAAGAGCCATGCTTAGGGTAAGAAAGATAGAATGGGAAATCTGAGTGCCTTTGGTAATGTTGATTGATCTTCTTGGTGCCCAAACAGCGTAAAGCCTTGATAAAGAAGAAGAACATGAATCAGAGAAAAAAAAAATAAGTAAGAGAAGGGGCGGGGGGAGGCAGAGAAATAAGGAACAGAATAAGTAAGTGAAAGAGAAAGCTGTTTCACATGGGGGGCAGGAGGTGGTTAGTTGCTATACTGTATTATTCTTTCCTGTGTCTTCTATGCACCCCGAATCCAAATATCCACAATGTGTGCATCTTTTCTTTGATTAACCAGTGATGCGTAAGGCTAGAGTCTGTTCAGCATATGTATAATTAAAATGTGATACTACTGTGAAATATCCTTTAAATGGAACTCCTTGGTAGATGAACAAGGGAAGAATAGAAATGAAGTTGGAAGAAAGAGTAACCACGGTGAGACTGTGTACACGTGCTTAAGTTCAAACATATGAGCATTCCAAGATGTAATAACGTTGGTGCTCAAGGACTTGGAAATAAATGCAGTTCCCCACCGTTTATTGAGCAACTGCTATGAGTCAGGCACTGTGCCAGGGCTGGGGATACAGAGGTGAATGATGTACAGTCTCTTTGTCCCAGCAGTTCCCTGATGAGGGAGGAACCCAAAGATGTTCCATGTTGGTTTAAAACGGAAGAATTCTTTACTAGGAGTAGCATGTACACGACTCTTTTCCAAACTATGGAATGGTTATACAACATGTTATCTTCAAAGGTGTTTGCAGCTCAGAAGACGCACAGGGAGAAAGGAGGGTCCAATGACCTAGATTTTAGAGTGGGAGGAGAGTACCTTCTGCTTTGCCACGTATTTTATATTTGGAAACATGATAGAAAACCAGTGCTGCAAGAGAGAAATGTCTCTGGCCTTTGCTCACCCCTGGGGCCCAAGAGGTTGGAGGGCACATTGGAGAGACAGATTCAAGTACAGAACAATTCCTCCTCTCAGACCTCTTTAACGTTGATGCTCTTTTACAGGGCAAATAAGGTAATATTAATGTCAAGAAGAACTTCGAAGGAGAAGCAGAATCAGGAAATCATAGCCTGAGAGTTGCATATATAAAATGTTCAGAGTTAGAAAGGGTAGCTTTCTTGAATTTTCCTTGTTTCTTTGAATCACCAAAATGAACCTTGGGATTTCTTAACACCAGCAGCTGAAGCCCTGCTCCCCTCCCACTGGCTTCTTCTCTGAATCACAGCCTGACCCTTATCTTTGCTGTTGGTTATAAGTGGAGGCTATGGTTCTAATTCTTTACCCTCTCTTCTCCACTCCATCACTTATTCTGATTTGCTCAGAAGTACTTGGAAGAAAGCAATAGTTTGCAGTATTGGTTGACCTCCCTTTGGGAAAGTTTTCCAGAATATATCCAACTAAAATTCATCACAGTTTCTTGATACAATTCTTTTTAAAACTACTTTGCTTAGTCTTTAAATCTTTCTCTATTAAGGTAATCTTTAAGTTTCTAGGGTTCAATGTAATGATCATCAGTTCTACATGCTTTGCTAAAGAAAATATGTTAGTTTGGAAACAATGGACATCTTGTGAATTAATTCAAGAAGTTCATGAGTATTTATGTAATATCTGGAGTTCAAATTTATGTACTTTCTCCCAATTCTCAAACTTCATTACTATACATCAGCAATGTGATGTTTTAGGATTTTTATTTCCTTGTTAAGTGGGCTGTGTCTAAAAGTCATTGTTGAACCCTTTGGACAAAATACCCCCATTAAGTTTCTGTCATTCTACAAGGATTACTCTCTAGTTGGGTGGATAAAGAGCATTCCTCTTCATCGGCACTTCTCAAAGCTTCTTGTGAATTTAAGTCACTGGATATCATGTTCAAATACAAATAATTTTTAGTAAGTCTGGGGTGGGGTTCAAGGGTCTGCATTTCTCAAGACTCCTAGGTGATGCGGTCCTGTTGGTCCCCTGACCACACTTTGAATAGTGAGGCTTACATCACTGTAAGCATGAAAAGATTCAGTCAAGTCTATAGTCTTGCTACTTTCAAAGAATATGTGTTCATGTCTACTTCCCATAAATTTTTTTCTGTAAAGAAATGAAAGGAAAAAAGTATCATAAACTTGGTTTTCCAAATTAGCCCTAAATATTACGATATTTCATATAGTAAAAGACCTAAAAGATGATTTAGATATTTTATCTCCATCAAGTGCAAAAAGGGAACACGGATGTAGTCCAGTACCATCCTTCATCAGTCAGGAATTGGTAAATTTCTTGATTTACCAATTTACCCCCTTGTTTATACCCAGATAAGGAAGCTCCATTTGGTAACATGAGAGAAAAGCTGGAATTTTTTTCACAGTTAGCAAGAATGTGGCAATTTCTTGCTTGGCTGAATCTGAGAAAAATCTCACCAAAAAAATTCTATGTTAAATTCAGACTTATGGGCTAAAGAATTTGGTAAGCTTGAGCTGGAAAATGGTATCTGGTTTATCGCCTTGTATTGAATTCTTCTTTGCGTTTTATTCCCTGAGAGATCCTTTCCCTGCTGTGGACTTCATGTTTTCTCTTTAGTTGCTGATGTCCGAGTGAGCGGTGGAGGATCAGTGTAAATGAGGGAGTCATATAAACTGTCTAATTTGAGCATGCCAAGTGATCTTTGTCAGGCTCTCCTTTGGTCATAAATTGCTGGTATTGCTGTTGTGAAATAGAGTGTCATAAATTTGTCACAAGCCATTAACGATAGCAGAAAAGCAGAAATTTGGTTTTGTGGGAACACACCCAAATACCCAGCAGATGGTGTTCTACAACATTTATTTGGGAGTATGTGTATCTGTTACATAAGCTAAAATATGTCTTTTTCACATTTAAAAATATTTGGGTCATGATTTAGAGTTTTTATTGGTTGTTTTTTAAACTGAGAGGAAGAAGAAAGTTCATTGTATTTTAAAACATTTTTGACATGTTACTAATAAAATTTTATTTCTGGTGAAATATAGGTGCCTTTATTAAGTAGGGGAGTGGGGGGATAATGAACTTTGACTTTTGCTGTATGTCCCTTGATTTCAGAGGTCTCATTTTAAAGGCATATGGTTATATTTCTTTCAAGAGTTTGTTTTCAACACAAATTTTGCTTAAGTATTTAGAAGACCTTTCCGATCTATTGGTGTGTTTTTTTCACTAAAAGTGACCCTGAAATGTTTTTTAGGTACCATGAGTCATGAAGAAAACATGGTGGAACTCACTCTTTTTAGGCCTTCTTCAAACACGTGATCATAAATCTCAGAGTCAAAGATAATTTCTTTACCCATAAAACAGCAAATATACCCATTAGTCCTCCACAGATTTGTTAAGCAAAGGGCAGGTGGCACACCCCAAAAAGATAGATTCCTTCTCTTTCCAGTAGGAAATGGTGTATATAATCAATTTTGCAAGTCAGTCTTTGTTAGTTCCCTATAATCCATTGACTTAGCACATCACTACCCAAGTATAAGTTGTTTCCAAATAAACAGCATTTTTCTGTGTATATCAGCAAGACAAAGGCTTAATTAATTTTACAGTTACTTGAGCAATCCAGGAATAACTAATCCATGTAAATTATCGAGACTTTTATGTATATGTTAGTGGAAACAAACACATATGGATGAACATATCTAAGGTGGTAATAAAGAGTCAATCGGTCTCTGGAAGTGAAACAAAACACAGCAAGACAACATTTTATGTTATGTAAGTGCCTTGGACACTTACTGGCATATATTTCGTAGTAATATATCTTGTGGTCCAAGTGACTCTTAGTTTTTTCCTTTTATAAATAAATGGATTTTTGCCCATGTGTGCTCTATGTTTGGGTCCAAAAGTAGGTGGTTATGATTTTCTTTCCTATTTGGAGGTTTATGGAACACACACACACACATACACACACGCACACACACCAAGAAACCACAGGTTACAGGCGAATGAGCTTTTTTAAAAAAAAACTATCAAAAAGTAAAAGAAGAGTGAATACTTTAGGGGGCTTCTCTCAGGGAGCCTGAAATCTACACAAGAATTTCAAGCCCCTTCGAGAAGCATAAATATAGAAAAGATGTTGAATTGATTGTAATAAAGGCAAGTTTTAAAACAAAGATCCACCACCAAAAAAAGGATTTGACAATTTCTTTTTCTTGTTCTCATTCTCTCCACATTACTGCCTCATCTCATTCTGCCCCAGCCCTCTATTTGCTATCGCTGAAATTAATTAAGTGATGGCAAGTTCTACCAGAACAAATCTTAATAAAGCATTGGAGTCATTCCTTCATATTGCAGCAGCTTTCCTAAAATTGTCTGATATGAATCCACTGAATTAAATATGTTCCACTGTATGAGAGCTACCCCAAGACTTCACTTCTCTGGAAGGTATTTTTACTTTTGCCCTGTGGATATTATAATGAGAAATGTTTACAAACAGTACTGTGTGAACACGAGTTATGTTGAACTATCATTACTCCTCTCTAGTAAAAGAAGATATAACAAATAAATTATTAGTTCACATGTACCAATAGAATACAGCACCACTTACTGCTTATGGTCGTAACATTTCTATGGGTTTATGAGGAAGACACATAGAGAAGTTTTATCAGTACGTCTCCTATTTCCCCTTTTCATCAATTTGTGATACAAACTAGGTCACCATTTTTAATTATCAGATTAAAACTGTTTCATCTTCACTTGACCTCCTTGGCAGGAAGTCCAGTCTTTCTTCTGGGAAAGCCTTCTCCAAGGTGTTCCAGGGCAATTGCCATTGGTCACTAGCCAGCTTCAGCCCAACATGAGAAAGGGGGACCCCTTAAGGCAGCTCATCTTGCCATCAGAGGTGGCAGTGGCTCAAGTGTCAATCTTGTGTCACTGTGGAAACCAGTACCAGCCGGGGCCAGGCCTTACTAATTGGGCTTGCTGTGAATAGGGACATATTTCCTTACAATGGAACCTTGTCCTGATTGTCCTCTTTAAAAACAAACAAACAAACACATGTAGGCTCAACTCCTTCTCATGTCAAACTCTCCAAGGAAATTTTCACTGTTGATATTATATAATCAGGAGACCTAAAATAAACCAGCAACTGCTGTCCCTTTTTAGCTTTCAAAATAAGCCAACTCTAAAAACTCTTCACTCTGCTGTAGTTGATAGGCCATTAGGAACTGGGAAAAAAATCTAAAACCCTCAGTAGTTTTCTGCCTCTGGTCTGAATTATGTCCACTTTCCTGGATTCCTGCATAATTGAATGGAATTCACTAGATGCAGTCAGCATAGTTGGAGAGAGCTTTCTGCCTGTGGACAAGAAGCAGTCATGTTGTGGGAGGCAGAACCACAGAAACAGCCTGGACTGTGGGTACAAATGCACCAGTAGCTTAAATATCTTCCTGTAGTTAGAAGAAAAGGGCCCTGGGCATGGGTCCAAAACTGAAGACAGTGTTGTTGTTTTTCCTTCTTTGAATTTGCTTTAAGGGTATGAGTGCATTTCAGACAGATGGCTGGAGTGATTGCCACCCTCACTTCCATATTTCACTGTTAATTTATTTACACTGGTTTGGTTTCATTCGAAGAAACTTACATTTCTCTGCATACTCCTGGCCCACAGGTTTAATACACTTGTGTCCTATTTCTTTGGAAAGACCCAATAATGGTCCTGGGTGTAGAGTTTGACATTACCCAGGAGAATTCAGGTTATATCCTCAGCCATAATCAAGGTTACGGTATTTGAAAAATACTCCCAGATATAGTGAAGAAGCGTACATTTTATATCAGGATTATGGTATGACAACACTTCAGTAACACTGTCTCTAATATCCAGTACTTTTCAAGGCAACTCCACTTATAAAACGTATCCTCAAGTCTTACATCTTGGGGAGTTAAAATGCTAATAAAACTTGTGTACATTACCCAATGCAGTTGCATTACTATGTACTGAAAGATAAGTGTTTCGGGGTTTCTTTCCAGGATGCTTTTGCTTGTTGTGGACATGGCAGCAGTGATAATCCTAAACCATCACTTCCGGCAGTATTCGTGGTATGGAGCTGATTCCACATTCATGTGCTGAGTTGTGATAACAGCAACAGGAACATATGAACTGTTGTTGCTCTTAATATAAATATGGTATCCATATGGGCTGTATATTTTCTTCTTTCCGTTTAAGGTATAAGGCAGAATATGCAGTTTTATTCTTTATAAGAGAAAAGGAATAAATGAAGCCACTGATCTTAAAAAAAGAAAAAGCCTGTCCTCAAAGGAAAGTTTGTAGGCTAAGCATTAACTTTAAATCCTGGCTTCCCAGTTAAAGTTGATAGGAAAAACTTAACACATTAAATAATTTGACTTTTGGCTATTTCTTGTGGCCTGAATAATGAAAAGCTATTTATTTTATTTTATTTTTTAGTTTTATAATTTTAAATTTTATATTGGAGTATAGCTGATTTACAATGCTGTGTTAGTTTCAGGTGTACAGCCAAGCGATTCATATACATATATATATATATATATATATATATATATATATATATTCTTTTTCAGATTCTTTGTCAATATAGGTCACTACAGAATACTGAGTAGAATTCCCTGTGCTATACAGTAGGTCCTTGTTGGTTATTTATTTTATGTCTGGTAGTGGTTATATGTTAATACCAAACTCCTATTTATCCCTCCCCTCCAACTTTCACCTTTGGTAACCGTAAGTTTGTCTTCTAAGTCTATGAATCTGTTTCTATTTTGTAAGTAAGTTAATTTTATTATTATTATTTTTCTAAAATAAGATTCCATATATCAGTGATATCATATGGTATTGGTCTTTATCTGTCTGACTTCCGTCACTTGGTATGAATGAAAATCTATTTTTATTTATTTTTTAATGGAAAATTATTTGTATTTTTTACAATTGAATTTTATGTGGTTAGTTTTTTATTGTAATGGATTTACAATGTTCTGTCAATTTCTGTCATACAGTAAATTGACACAATTATATATATTTATACAGTCTTTTTCTTACATTATCCTCCATCATGTTCCACCACAAGTGAATGGATATCATTCCCTGTGCTCTACAGCAGGATCTTACTGCATATCCACTCCAAATGCAATAGTTTGCATCTACTAATCCCAAACTCCCAGTCCATCCCACTTCCTCCCTCTCCCCCTTGGCAAGAGTTCTCCACATCCATGAGTTTATTTCTTTTCTGTAGATAGGTTCATTTGTGCTATTTATTAGTTTCCAGATATGGTGTTTGTCTTTATTTTTCTGACTTACTTTACTTAGTGTGAGTCTCTAGTTCCATCCATGTTGCTGCAAATGGCATTAGGTTGTTCTTTTTTATAGCTGAGCAATATTCCATTGTGTGTATGTACCACATCTTCTTAATCCATTTATCTGTTGATAGACATTTAGGTTGTTACCATGTCTTGGCTATTGTGAGTAATGCTGCAGTGAACATTTCTGACCCGGTGTTATCTCTTTCATTAAAGTTATCTTGGATTATTCCAGTTGCATAGACTCTCATTTTCATTTGAGGTTTTTCTCTCTCTCTCTCTCAATTTTAAATCATTGTCTGCCTTGTATTGAATTAATTGTGTGCCATATCTCTCTTTTGCCCTAGACTATGTGGTTCCTGAATACAGACATCACATATTTATCTTTATCTTCCCTGAAGTTCTCAGTTTGCTTTCATTCAACAGGTGCTATGCTGAATGAATAAAAATTAAAATAGCTACCATTTGCTGAACATTTACTCAATATTAACATTGTTGAGTATTCCAGGCCACTGAACTAAGTGCTTTGTGCATATTTATAATTCTCACCAATGACATGAGTTGCATTTTATTGTTTCCCAATTTATAGATGAAGAAACAGGCACAGAGAATTTAAGAAATTTCTCCAATGCCATCTAGCTGGTAAGTGGTGGAGCCAAAGTTGGAATTCCTCTGTGGTCTGACTCCAGAGGCTTCAATGTGAGAGACGGTATATTATAGTTCTTAGAAAAATAATTTTTAGAACCAGACAGACCCAATTTCAAGTCCTAATTCCTCTACCTACAATAGCAGGACTTTCTGCAAGTTCCTCTATAAGTTCCTTTAAACTCTGATTTTCTAATTTCTAGAATGGGAGAAATGATTTCATCTGCCTCTGAGGTTTATTATGTAAATCACATGAGTTAATGCGTGTGTAGTATTTTTTACCAACCTAAGATCTCACTCAAAATTTTTTAGCCGTGTAAAATAAATAACAAGAAAAGAAATACCAATCCATTATTTTTCAGCCTTGTCAAATAAATAACAATACAAGAAAAGAAATGCCAGTGCATTAATCCAGTTAAGTAAATTCCTGTTACTAATTCAAAAATAATGATAAATCTTTAGTTTTCCAGTTGTCCTGGGCGCCTTACTTCTTCCAAAAGGACCTGAAATGGTTTCCAACAAATTATTATGATGCTTCTCATGAAAGGTATCAAAACACAAGGTATTTCTTCTCTGGGAAAGATGCTTTGTTCTACTCCCATGCATATATATATTGATTATCTCTGTGGGGAAGGGAGTCAAACTAAGAGGAGATCTTCTTTCCTGTCACAGACATGCTGAAGAAACCTAAGATTTGTATTCATACACACCACAAATGAATTGAGGGCAACTGATGCTAGGGGAAGAAGAATAAAACATGGCTGCAGTGTTTCCTCTTGTGTATTTTACAGGCCGCGTTCTTCTGAGCTAAGTGATGCCCACAACCACACAACCGTGACTACAGTCTTCCCAGGCACAAAGCCTTCTCTCAGCAAAGGACTCTAATCACACAGAGAATCTGACTCAACACTTGTGGCTGGAAGCCTGAGGAACAGCCTTTCCCAAAGCTTGGCAGTGTATGCAAACACACTAAAGAGACAGAGGGCTATTGGTCTGATTCAGGAGAATGTGATATGGTGACCAATGATGTATCCCATTTTTTCTTTAATTTTAATGATTTTTATTTTTTTCTCTTACAGCTGATTTACAGTGTTCATCCAATTTTTAATTCTCACTCCCCTAGTTCATCTTGAGAGAAGATAAACACAGGTAGGCAAGTTGGCAGTAAATTGGAACTTCAAATCTATTTGTTTAAAAGTAGGGAATTCTCATTGTGGCTCAGCAGGCTATGAACCCGACTAGTATCCATGAGGAGGTGGGTTTGATTCGTGGCCTCGCTCAGTGGGTTAAGGATCCAGCGTCACCATGAGCTGTGGTGTTGGTCACAGATGTGGCTTGTATCCTGTGTTGCTGTGGCTATGGCGTAGGCTGGTGGCTAGAGATCCTATTTGACCCCTAGCCTGGGAACCTCCATATGCCGCCATGTGCGGCAACACGCCCCCCCAAAAAAAATTCCTAAAAGTATGTTATTGCAGTTTGTACCAGTAGAAGAGTTTCTTTTCTAGTCTTATTTATTATTCATGTAAAATTATTATTTACAAGTACTATAGAATTTAAAACCTTCATGTTAAAAGTGTGTTGTTCTTTGTGTAATCAATGATTTTTATCTGTCTCCTTCTCTACACTTTGAGGTCTCCAAGAGACAAATTGTCTTTTACTTTTCTCTTTATCTTCAAGAAGTAAATAAATCTTTCTTGGGAGTTCCCACCATGGCTCAGCAGTAACGAACCCGAATGGTATCCATGAGGATAAGGGCTCAATCCCTGGTCTCAGTCAGTAGGTTAAGTATCCAGCATTGCCATGAACTGTGGTGTAGGTCACAGACCTGGTGCGGATCTGGTGTTGCTGTAGCTGTGGTGTAGGTCTGCAGCTGCAGCTCCGATTCAACCCCTACCCTGGGAACTTCCATATGCCACGTGTGTGGCCCTAAAAGGACAAAAAGGAAAAAAAAATAAAGAAAAAGGAGAACAATTAAATAAATGTTTCTTGAATAAATAAAAGAGTAGATACAAACATGTCTGTGAGTTTCCCTTTACAGACACCTCACACATCTGAAATGCAGGTAGGCCCACACAATTATTAGGATGATACTGAACGTAAGTCCTTGGAACAAAACACACAATTCCTATTCACTAGACACAATCAAAGAGAATCAATACTACAAATGAAAAGCTGACATACAAATGAAACTATGGAGTAAAAGACCTGTGAAATAAATTTGGATGCTAAAATGGAGTATGAGGACAAACAGACGGGCTGCTAGGGGAGGTATTTTCAGGACAAGGTAAACAGATCTAATTCCTAATTTTTAGAGACATCATCATGGAGAACACCTGGTACTAATGTGGTCCAACAGAAAATTTCAAACAGGTAAGTGAAAGAAATAGCACACCAAAGCTTAACGAGGAGTAAATGAGGTAAGTGTATGATATGCTAATTTTTGAATACACTGCAAAAAACCCTATCAGATGGAAGAATTAAGATTAAGACTGTACTTTTTGCCCAGAGCCTGGAAAGGCCTCAAAAAAAAAAAAAAAAAGACAGGGTTATAGGTGCAATCCATAAAAGTGGAAGCAACAAATGATTGTTTAACCTCACACTGAATGTCAGTCATAAGTAAATATAAAATTTAGGGTGCTTAATTCCAAACCAAGGGCTTAGTTCATTGCCCTTACAGGTTGACTCTGGTATGATTGACTCTTGAGACTAGAGTTTAGCATACTTAAAAAAGCAATATGTTATAAGGATTCTTTTTGTCTCGTGTGACAAAAAGCCAACTGGTTTAGGCAAGAGGGGAAAAGCATCGGCCAGCACTAATTCTGGATATTTAAAGACACATTGTTGGATTCAGAAAACACTTTGATCCAGTGTCTGCTTCTGGCAACTGAAGATTATTGTTTCTAGTTGCACTCTTTCAGAAAGTTTGCTTTGAAAGTCAATGTTGAGCAATTCATTTGTTGCTTTTGGCTCTTGCTTCTGAAGCATTGGATGCCGCAGCTTCAGTGTGTGGTGCAAGAATTTCTGAAAATGAAAACTGCATCTGGTGATATTTCAGAACTATTATCTTATTACACTGATTTGTGACAGACTTGGGCTTCTGCTGACATTTGTAAGCCCATATGGAACAGGAATGTTCCACTAGCAATGATTAGTATTAGTCATAAAATGAGTAGTCTCAGGAACTTCACGTAAATTAATAGTATTTAATTTGAGTTTAAACTACTAAACCTCTCTTCATATTCTTCCACCTGAAACTAGTTGAAGTTGAATGTATTTCTATTCTTGGCTATATCAAGTAATTGTCAGCTTTAAGAGTTTTTAGATGATGGCTGATCACAATAATTTTTTAACAGATTTGCCTAAGCCTATATGAATAATAAAACTGAATTTTGAGGAAACAACATCGGGGTATAAACTTCAGGGTTGAAATGGACGTGTCAGGAATTCCTTTACTTGGAGTTCCTGTTGTGGCTCAGTGGAAACGAATCCAGCTAGTATCCACGAGGATGTGGGTTCCATCCCTGGCCTCACTCAGTGGGTTAAGGATCCACTGTTGCCATGAGCTGTGGTGTGGGTTGCAGATGAGGTTTGGATACCTTGTGGCTGTGGTGTAGGCCAGCAGCTGTACCTCTGATCCAATCCCTAGCCTGGGAACTTCCATATGTCCCTGCTGTGGCCCTAAAAAGGAAAAAAAAAAAAAAAAAGGGAATTCCTTGACTTAGCTCCTAGTTCCCACTACAATGTCCACTCTAAAGACACCCTCTCCCTACAGCCTTCCCCACCCCCTACCCCTCCACCTATATCGAGATCAAGAACTCAAATCACCTTTAAAATTAAGCTTCAGCTTATCTGTTCCCAGTTTCTGGCAACATCTTCTTTTGTCTAAGACAAATGTAGCTGAAATGATTGTTGTCATCTATTTTGCCACCTAAAACTTAACAAACCCTTAACATCTTTGTCCTGTCTTAGTGCTGGTCTTTCCCTCTTCTGTCTCCACCTATATCATTAGTACTTGTCTTTTATACATTAATTTGGGCACTGAAACGTCCTCAAAACAACAGGACAAGAAATGAGAACTTGGTTGAGAAGGTGGCAAAGAGTTTTGCTTTGTATTATTGGAGATGTAGTGTCAATATACAAAAAGGGGGGCAGTGCAACCAAAAGCAAGAGTAGCCCTTATTTTCCAGTGGCTCACAATATCAGATTTTCAAATGTGACTGTAGCATATGTGGTCAGTGGGAAGTGGATATGGGGATTGATTTGGGATTCTGTCAGTTCAATGTTCAGGGCATTATTAAATTTGAGGAAATAAATGGTAGTGTATATAAATGTTGCTAACTAGGCTGAGTCTTAGCCTGGGCCTTCTGAAAGTGCAGAAACTGAATTAAGGATTGAAAGAACTAATACTTGATTTGGGAAGCACAAGCCAAGGATAGCAAGATTAAGGAAAAAGTGTAGAGAAGCAAGGGAAGAGGCAAAGCAGTGGTTATAGCTTCACAGGTCCTGGAGCAGAAGCATTTATTGCATTTATTGCAGGTATTGCCTGTAAGTTGGAAAAGAGGAGCTGCGCTTTGGAGCAGTGGGAGAGGAGGGAGAGAGAATTGATCTGCTCAGCTCCCTCCCAATCTGTTTCCCACTGGCCAAGCCCACCTGTGCTTCCAGGATTCACTATCCTGTAGGTAAATACGCAGGAAGCTAAGATACCAGACCTGTGGTATGTCATTTAATTTGAGTCCAGAAATAGACCGTATGCCATGAATAAACTCAGGAAGGCAGCAAGCACCACTGGAAAAAAGGAAACTATCCAAGGAATCTGAGGCACGCCTACAAGATTTGACATAAAATCATTATCTATATCATCACCAATATCAGAACTAGACCTGTTCCTCAAACTGAAAAACCTAGAAGCTTGCAGGCTTGCACTCTGGTAGGAATCTTTGAATTCCATCAAAAATAGCATCAGTGATTTCATTGTCAGGAGTGTAGTGTCCACTGGCCTAGTTTCTGCCATGTCTTCCTTGGCATGCCTTCCAGTGATGAGAAGCTATAGATGGAAGGGCTTCTAAGTCTACTGTTTCCACCAACAACCATGAGGTTTTGGGGCTGCAATCTTGTGTTGTTCTCCTGACAGGATCACCCTTTCCTTATTTTTAACGTAACACAGATATAGATATTAAAGTATAAATCCCTAAGCCTGTATCAAATCCAGTCATTTCTCTGGGCCATATAGCTTCAACTCCTACTCAACAATGTAGTTTATTTCTGGCACCAGAAGATTTCCTTTTCTACTTTTAAGCTAAACTGAATAGAATAAACTAGAAAAAATTTGGCAGTTCTAATAGTTAGGAGTCAGATGTGTAGTAGTGGCATGTTTTTCTTCATCTGCTTACTCTGTAATCTTTGCCAGAAGTCCCCCAAGGCATTCTGTCCTATCATGTGAAACACAACTTTAAAAAAATTTTTTTTTACTTTTTATGGACGCACCTACTGCATATGGAAATTCCCAGGCTAGGGGTCAAATTGGAGCTATAGCTGCCAGCCTACACCACAGCTCACAGCAATGCCTGATCCTTAACCCACTGAGCAACAAGGGATAGAACCTGCGTCCTCACGGACACTAGTTGAGTTCATTTCTGCTGAACCAAGGGAACTCTTATAATACAACTTTTGAATTAAATTCCCATGTATATGAGTCTGTCCTTGAAATGTTGACTCTGTCCCACTGATGGGCTTTCCTGTTCTTGTGCCAATACTCCACCGTTTTATGATAGCTTTCATGGAAACTTCAGTATCCTGCAGGCTGTCACCACTTCTTGCTGTTGTTTTACAAATTAAGAAAAAAAAAAAGTTCTATGTGTTCAAGCTCAATGATCAGTGTAGACCAATTGGAGAGCAGTTATACTTTTTAAGAGCAAATCTGTGGGGGGAGGTCATCCAGAGGATGTGAGTGCCAGCTGACCCGGCGTGCTGCATCTGGGCAGTCAGAGGCTCCTCCCTTTCTCCTCTTTGAAGGTACCTTCTCCCCTCCATTCCCACACTAGCAGCTGGTCCAAGGACATAGCCCAGAATGCATAAGTTCTTGTCTGAATACGTGACTGAACCCAGTCAAGACCTCTGTATAAATTTAAGATTCTGGTGAGCAGGTATGGAGATCTACTCACCCGTGACCACCCAGGACAAGCCTCCCCTCTAGGGTCCCTTGCTTCTTAAACCTTCCACCTACAGACCCAGAGGGGTCTGCCTCTTCCTTTAGTCTCTCCTTGCCCTCCATGTATGGGGGCCGGTTTGTGAACCAACAGACATACTGTGTATTTCCATTTATTCAAGTTTTCTTTTACATCCTCCAGTGGGATTTTTTTTTTAATTGAAGTAGAGTGGATTTACAATGTTGTGTTATCCAGTAGGCTTTTACAGTTCATTTCCCTAAGGCTTTACACCTCCGTGTTAGCTTTATTCCTAATGAGTTCATGGGTTTTGTTGCTATAATGAATTGGATCTTTTTTAAAAAATTAAATGTGCTCCTCTATTCTTGTTGGTTCTGTTGGTTTTCTTTGTTTTGATCTTATCTGACTGTGTTACTGACTCTAATAGATTTCCACTTGACCTACCTCACTTACCTAGGTAAGAGGTTATCTCTGAAGACGGTAATTTCATCAAAGAGTGCCCACTCTCTGTGGTCTATGGAAAGGATTATAATCAGCCCTTAGGTGTGTATTTAATTAGGCTGTGGCTGTGGTGATAAACTAATAATAGGCCTCTTCACAGGACAACTGAGCTCCTGGGTCTGTTTCCTCTTGCTGACCTGGTGGATGGTAGCTGTTTGAGAACTCTTTCTCCGTTGGTCATAGTCCTGTGGAATCTGCGAGCCTAAGACCCATTGGCCAATGGAGTCAGAAGACGTAAAGGCAGCTGCAAAAATAAGGGCACTGGATATAAACACTGGGACATCAGATGTGTGTAGAAGCTCTAGTCCAGAAAGTACAGGCACCCTGGCGTGTGGTGGGGAAGAGCACAGAGGTGGTGCCTGCCATTCCCGTTCCTGTAAAACATCCCACAGGCCCCCAGGTGTGCATCAGATGACATGTCTTCCCCTCAGGCTGAGGTTCCAAGACAAGAAAATGAGCCTCTCTCCCAAAGTCTGGGTACCCCTTGGTCAAGTGCTTCCATGCTGGGCCCTAGGGCAGGTGTGTCTGAACCGGTGAGCACTTTGATAGCCATTTCTCAGATTGCTACAGCCTTGCGGGTCTTGTGGATATGCAAGCCCCATTGGTTTTCAAAGCTAGGTGTTTAGGGGGAATAGGTCTTAAAACTTACGGGCGCTGTTATGGAATGCAAATGTTTTACTCCTCAGTGTCTTGAGATCTCTCCCAACTGTGGGTCCTGAACCAGGGTTGGGGTTTCTAGTGAGACTGTGTCCCAGACTTTCCTAGCTGCTTTGGCGTGGGCCTTCTATCATTCCACTGTGGTGATGCATAGGAGTTGGACTGTTTTTAGGTTTTTTTTTTTTCCCAGAAAAAGTTGTTCCATATGTATCTCTAGATTTGGTGGGTTTGTGGGAGGAGGTGACTTCAAAATCCCCTTATGACTCCGTCTTGGACAGACACCCAAAACCTACTTGAAGAAAAGAAACTTTTAGTAATATGGTTCTAATACTTCCGGAATGATCAAAGATGTGAGGGTGGATAATCGAATTTTGAAGAGGGAGCATGGAGAAAGTACTTGCTGAGCCAGACAGTAAATATTATTATAAAGCCATAATAATTAAAAATAGGATACATGGGTGCTAAGTGATGATATCTAATGGACAACTCTGAACAAGTGTTTGCTTTTTATATATTACATACATTATTTTTACATAATGTATGTATCACACAGATATTGTATCACACAATACACATATACACACAAATAATAAAGGCTGCTTCACAAAGGGAGTGTTATTTGATAAATTACGTTTAAGGGCATAGCACAGTGTATGGTAAATGGTAGATGAAAGAAAAGAAAAGAAGGCAATGATGGGATGTGTCGCTGCAGGGCAGGGCTTGCACTTTTAAGACCAGAACTGGGAAAGTGGGTAGAGAGTCTGGGATGTTAGCACAGATGGGAGAGTTGAGAGTTACACATTTCTAAGTAGGAGAGTTGCTCCTTACTCAGGAAAAGGAGGCATCAGGTTTCAGAACCCCAGCCCAGGGCTTGGAAATAACAAGTGACAGTCTAGTCAGAGCAGAAACTAAGGCATAGAAGGGTTGGTATTAAGAATTAGAACTTGTTTCTTGGGAGTTCCCGTCGTGGCTCAGTGGTTAACGAATCCGACTAGGAACCATGAGGTTGTGGGTTTGATCCCTGGCCTTGCTCAGTGGGTTAAGGATCCGGCGTTGCCGTGAGCTGTGGTGTAGGTTGCAGACGCGGCTCGGATCCCGCATTGCTGTGGCTGTGGCGTAGGCCAGCGGCTACAGCTCCTGTTAGACCCCTAGCCTGGGAACCTCCATATGTCGTGGGTGCAGCCCTAGATAAGGCAAAAAGACAAAAAAAAAGAAAAAAAATCGATACTTTCAGTTCCGTGTAAAAAATGCTATAGTGATGGCATTCTACGTAAGCCCAATGACTACTTGTTTGGAAGGCGACATGTGACCTGGGTCTTGTGGTATGACCTGCAGGAAAAAAAGTGGTGCTGAAAGATAGGCATAGAATATAATTTCAACAAGAGAGCACCCTGTGCATACACACTGGTTGCCAAAGAGCACAGTACATTGAAGAATGGGAGAAAGTTCATTGTTGCAAGGAGCCACAGAAGACAGATTTTTTTTGAAGGTGCTTAAAAGCTAAGGAGAGGAGTTTATAGTTGATGTGGCAGATGGTAGGGTCACTGAGGCTTCTCAAGTGAGGGATGGACAAGAGGACAATGACTTTTTATTTTTTATTTTTATTTTTTGTCTTTTTGCCTTTATCTAGAGCTGCACCCACGGCATATGGAGGTTCCCAGGCTAGGGGTCTAACAGGAGCTGTAGCCGCCGGCCTACGCCACAGCCACAGCAATGCGGGATCCGAGCCACATCTGTAACCTACACCACAGCTCACGGCAACGCCGGATCCTTAACCCACTGAGCAAGGCCAGGGATCAAACCCACAACCTCATGGTTCTTAGTCGGATTCGTTAACCACTGAGCCATGATGGGACAGCATAACTACAATGATTTTTTAAAGACACTTAGTATGACAGTCGTGTACAGTATGCACTGGGCTCTCAAAAAGTGATGGTAAGGGGAACTCCCAGGACATGGCTCAGCAATCCCAGAGTCCAGGCAAGTGCTGAAGAGAGGGGCACGAGGGGGAAGCCTTTGCAGAGGAAGCAGCTGCTGAATAAATAATCGATTGAATTTGAAGAGAAAGGAATCCAGAATAGCTCCCCAATTGCTAGGAGATCAGAAGAGGCATACACTTTCATTAAGTGAATCGGAGATCATTGGGAAGGGAAGTTGAGTCAAGGGCGGGGATCTCCACGTCATACAGGTGGAAAGTGGGGGAGATGTGGTTTTTCAAAATGAAGAGACATTTCCTACTCAGATGAAGAGGGGCTGGAAAGGCAAAAGTAACAGGCTGACTTTTGAAGAGCTCCTGCTGTGGTTGGACCATACGTAGGAACTTGACTGAAAGATAAATTCCCCAAAATACAAAATCAGACATAAATAAGAAAGAAAATGCACTGTCTCTGTTAGATGACGGCTGTCTGGATCAGCTTGCTCAGCTAAAGGAGCTGATCCTGCTTAGCTGCTTACACATCCCAAGTGAGAGCCAGGGGGCTGGATTCATGACATCCTGACTTTTGAGCGAGAGCAGGTGGCCATGGAGGTAAAGAGTTCCTAACACAAGTCACAGGTCACCCCTTGGGATGAAAGATCCCTCTAGCCAAGCACTCCGCCCTCTGCCTTTGTAAGTAGCCCTGCCTTTGCCATCTGCTCTCTCCCCATCCTCCACTTTGTAAATGGCATAGAATGTTCTTCAGTGTTTCTTCCAGCCCTAGGACAACTTGCGTCCATGAGTTTGATATGAGCGAGGAGATATTGCAGTAAAAATACCTTGTAGATAAGTGGAAAATTCTAAACATCTCCAAAGGTGCTGTATTTTGTGACGTAAAAGCCAGATGTGAGATCCTGTGAATTTTGGCACCATTGAGACCCCAGCGGCCATGGGGCTGTGTAGGTTGACTGGGACCAGCCGGATGAATAGACTTCATATCCTCTGGGTTTCGTGGTAACTGGCTCTGCTTGATGTGAGAAATACAAGAACCAACGTAGTCGAGGGAGGTACATGTGCCTGTGTGATTGTGTCTCTCAACATCAGTGTGACCTTGGCGGTCTTCAGATTCGGCTTTTGGTAAGTGTACTCATGCAGTTAAGGGGGGGGTTTAAGCTTTTAAAGCATTTTGTGTGTGATTTTAAAACAGTCATAGTAGAAGCCTGTGCTCTTTTTTTTTCCTCCATCAAATGAAAATGATTATCTTTGTGAAATATACTCTCCACTTGATTATTCCCTCCCACTTTCCAGGGTGTAGCATAACATCCTCTGAAGTGACATAAGGAAATAAATCTTTCACTAATGGCTCCTCATACATCAGGGAATGGAATTGTGTGTCTTTTGTTTCCTTCTTTTAGAAGCCAACTGTCTAGTTTTTTATGTGTGGACCAGATATCTGGGCTCTATGCCAAATGAATGATTTTTTTCATATCCTGGAAGAAAGTGTATTTTTATTTATTTTTTTATATAATTTACCTTTATTTTTTTGCATTATAGCTGGTTTACAGATTTCTGTCAGATTTCCCAACTGCACCGCGTGGTGACCCGGTTACATGTACATATATGGATTCGTCACATGTGATTAGATATAGTTCCCCATGCTATACAGTTGGATATCCTTGCTTTTCCATCATTAAAGCACTAGTTATCCCCATTCCCTCCCACCCCTCCCCCACCCCTCCCCCGCCCCTTTGGCAAACACAAGTCTGTTTCCCAAGTTCGTACTTTTCTTTTCTGTTGAGATGTTCATTTGTGCAGTGTTTTAGACTCTGGTTATAAGGGATTCCATATGGCATCTGTCTTTCTCCTTCTGACTTGCTTCACTCAGTATGAGGGTTTCTAATTCCATCCATGTTGCTGCAAATGACATTATTTTATCCTTTTTTATGGCTGAATAGTATTCCATCATGTGTATATACCACATCTTCCTAATCCAGTCTCATCTGTCAATGGACATTTGGGTTGTTTCCATGTCTTGGCTATTGTGAATAGTGCTGCAGCGAACATGCGTGTTCAAGTGTCTTTCTCCAGGAAATTTTTCTCTGGATATATGCCCAAGAGTGGGATTGCTGGGTCATATGGTAGTTCTATGTAGAGTTTTCTAAGGTAACTCCACACTGTCTTCCATAGTGGATGCACCAGTTTACATTCCCACCAACAGTGCAGGAGGGTTCCCTTTTCTCCACACCCCCTCCAGCATTTGTTGTTTGTGGACTTGTTAATGATGGCCATTCTGACTGGTGTGAGGTGGTATCTCGTGGTAGTTTTGATTTGCATTTCTCTAATCATCAATGATGTTGAGCATTTTTTCATGTGCTTGTTGGCCATCTGTTTATCTTCTTTGGAGAAATGTCTATTCAGGTCCATTGCCCATTTTTCAACGGGGTTGTTGGCTTTTTTGTGGTTGAGCTGCATCAGTTGTTTGTATATTTTAGAGATTAAGCCCTTGTCAGTTGTGTCATTTGAAAAAATTTTCTCCCATTCTGTAAGTTGTCTTTTAGTTTTCTTTTTGGTTTCCCTTGCTGTGCAAAA
>PVHT021183527.1:57484-76773 GCA_004024745.2 Catagonus wagneri | reverse complement strand
GAGAAAGTGTATTTTTAAATCAGGTTATTGTAACTTTTGCTTGAATGTAAGTAGTGGAGTTTCTTGGCAACACATACCTATAAAGCACACTTAAAAGAAGGGAAGAAATGAGGATATGGACCACAAACTATTGTTTAAGTACTAAGCAGTGCACATGTTCTCGCTGTTAAAAAGAAACGGTGCTGAGTATTGGCAACTGCTCAGCTCACCAGCAGGCAGCCTAGCCTGGACCTGTCTGGTCAGCTGCTCAGTCTTGGGCTATCAGGGCTCTTGCCATAAATGAAACCACCCACAGCAAGCTGACTGCATCGAACATCTTGATAACTACTTTGATCATTCCTGAGGAGCTAAGATTAGTCTCACTGGGAAATATGTTTAATCCATTTCTCACTTACTCCTCCAAATTAAAAGATGAACCAACAAAGAGATTGATGCGAACATAGCTTCTTTTCCTAGTGTCAAGATGTGATTCCTCTTGTATGTAGAAACCAGTAAAAATGATACAAAAGAACTTCTTGAACCTATCCCTAGACAGACAGGAGCAAAATCAGCTGATTGGGTTGGTTTTGGTCACATGTCCTACCCTTGGATGGACTGAAAGTGAGGTGGAATAGATGCCAGAAAATAATCAGGACATAAAAGTGGTATGCCTGGCTACCACGGTTGTTATAACCTGTAGAGTTCTGCATTCTTTTCCTTTTTTTATTGCCTTTTTTAGCACCCATGGCATGTGAAGATTCCCAGATTACGTGTTGAATTGGAGTTATAACTGCAAGTCTACCCACAGCCACAGCAACGAGGGATCCGAGCCACGTCTATGACCCACATCACAGCTCATGGCAATGCCAGATCCCTGGCCCACTGAGTGAGGCCAGGAATCGCACCGGCATCCTCATGGATAGTAATCAGATTTGTTTCCACTGCACCACAACAGGAATTTCTGAACTCTGCATTCTAAACATCAGTTTCCCCAATAAACTAAGAGTCCTGTCCCAGGGACAATGTCTATCTTGTTCTTCATTGCCAAGCTGGAGCCTGTGCATGTAAACACTCAACGAATATCTGTTGAATGAATTAATAGAACCAATTGATTAATGTCTCTGAATTTAATCTCCTGCTCTTTTTGGTGAGTATGAAACAATGGCATTGGTAGAGTCTATAATAGTTTCAAGTTATTGCTGTGAATTACTGAAATTTATAAAGTCCCTACAAAGAGTTCTCCCCACCCCCCACCCATTGTAAAACCTGGTAGATCTGCTGGTAACTTGATCTGTGTTGCATCTTGCAAAGGTGAACTTCCCTCCCTTGGTGCTGTTGGTGCTTGGGAAGCCCATCCTTAGTGACTTTTATTTTTCTTCTGGGCTCTAGGCATGGACAACATCACAGTCTTCAGAACTTGACAGCCTTGATCAGCATTGTAGATGCTAGGGATCCTGCTGGGAACTGTGAGTAAGGAACCCAACTTGCAACATCCATAGTCAAAGCAAATGCAAGACTCCATAGAGCCTATATGGCAAATATGGGAAGTTAAATATTTGCAGAGCCAACAACAACAACAACAAAAAAAGACTAGCAGCCTTTCTAATAAAAAGGAACCATGCAATGTTGCTGAATATGGCCTTAAAAATTACACTTGTGCCATCAAAAAGGGCAAAAAGCACCGATGGTAGGAACAAAGGGGAATAAGAATCTAGGAAAATTTGTACATTTTCCCCCAGGATTTGAAGCCTGATATAATCCACTGGATTCCTTTATCTGTGTAGGCTTCATCAGTCTCTATGACGTTTTCTCTGCTGGCACAGAGAGTGTCCCCACAGGGCTGGGAAGGCTCTGGATTCCTTCTTATGAGCCAGCTCCTTCCTCATTAGAATGTCCCACTACCTATAAGGCTGTCCCACTACCTGTAAGGCTCAGGTCTTAAGAGTTTCCAGGCACTAAAGCGTCATTTGTACACTGACTGGCCAATGCATCTGGCATAAAAGTATAGGGGATAATCAATATCTCCATTCCAGATATTCAATTAGGATAAAATAGTGAATCCGTTTTCAAGAAACTGTGGATCAGAGAGATTTCCCTTGGACCTGGAAGTGGAACAGAGGTCTATGGAACCTAGAAAAGAGCAGGTAGCGATGCACTGCTTAGGGGTAGTGTACAGGAGTCAGCACTGCAGCCACAGAGAGCCTGGCCTAAGCCAAATGCTTCCACATCCTGAACAGTCTGGATCAAGCTGCCACCCGGGCTGGGACAGTATTCATCTCTGCTGTAACCAGAGCAGGCTTCCAGGTGTCTTATCACTGTGTAGACGCAGATTAACTTTGAGGTGTGTGTGTGTGTGTGTCTGTGTGTGTGTGCACGTGCACACACATGCAAGTGCTCCCACTGATGACTGAGACTGAATTCTCTCCCCTATAGTATCATTTGGGGTAAAAGGGAACTCAGAATTAGAGTGAACATGATAAACACTTTGTCAGATTAGTGCTTTGGTTTCCATTAGAAAAACATAAAACAGATCAGTGGTGACATTGATGTTTATGGTGGACAACCTGAAAAATATAGCTAAGGAAAAAGAATGTAATAAAAAACACTTCTTCCACCATTCAGAGATAACCATGATCTGCATTTTCATGTGTATCCTTCTCTCTCCTACTGCTCTGTCTACTTCTTTCTCTCTCCCTCCCTCCCAAAAGTAGAAGATAGTGAGAATGTCATTTATTTTAACCTAAATTTTACACCTACACACACACTTGCATACACATACACTATATCTTATAGGAATGTTTTAAAGTCATTAAATATTTTTCCATATTATTTTTCGTGATTGTAAAGTGTTCCACAATTTAACAAAACCTCTATCATTGGTCACTGCTATCCTTTCCATTCTTTTGGTGTCTCAAACCTCCCTCTGGTAATAAAGGTGTAAATCTTTGTGTGCATCCATCAATTGATTTTTAAGATCATTCCACAGACTTTAGAATTTATAAGACTGTAATGGCTCTGGTGATCTGCTGACCTCAGCTTGTGTATAAATTCCTTTGAATAAACTCCTGAACAGGGGCAAGTTCACCTCAAAGGGGACCCAAGAAATGAGGCCTTTCACATTTGGCTTTCTGCAGGGTTCTGAACTGTGATGCTAGGGTTCTGTGGTCCGATTCTTTTGGGGGCGACATGCTGCAGTACATGCCCCTCTACTCTAGATGGAGATGTTTCACCATGAAAAGCCTGCTTTGGCATGTACACCGAGGGATAAGGATAGTTTTGGCAATTGTATATGGGTCTGCTGAAACAGAAGAGAGACAACGGTAGGTAAGTGGTCATATCGACTTTGTCTCTAAAGAATGTTTCAGGACCAGGGAGTTCCCATCGTGGCTCAGTGGTTAACGAGTCTGACTAGCATCCATGAGGATGCGGGTGTGATCCCTGGCCTCACTCAGTGGGTTAAGGATCTGGCGTTGCTGTGAGCTGTGGTGTAGGTCGCAGACTCGGTTCAGATCCCGTGTTGCCGTGGCTGTGGTGTAGGCCAGTAGTTACAGCACTGATTCAGCCCCTAGCTTGGGAACCACCATATGCCATGGGTGCAGCCCTAAAAAGAAAAAGAAAAAACAAATTTCAAAGCTAGGACTCCACAAATTCTATCTTGGCATTAGCTTTTTGTGACGTGCCCCTGGGAAATGGTGCAGTGAGAATGCAGATCCTGCAGCTTAAAAACCTAGAAATAGACTCCCATCCACAAAGTTGTTATTTTAATCCTTATCCATACCACATTTACTCTCTGTTTTTAGAGCAACTCAGCAGTGGACCGCCTTGCTTTTCCTCCTTGTGTCCTACTGCGACTCCCTAGGAGATCTTCCGTCTCCAGGTTCTTCCTGATCTGCAGGTATGAGGATCGTCACTTCAAGGACAGGATTGGTGGTGTGCCTTGTGAATTGTGCACCTGCTTCTTCCTCTGTGGCAGCTTCTCTCCTGCATGAACAGAGCAGACGTTGAGTTTTAGTACGAAAATTTTTGGTGGATGGCCACCCACCAGGATAGCCTGAGACTTCTTTAATGCTTTGCATGGAAGCAATGGGTAAGAACCTTGTCACACTTTGGGGACAGTTTCTTGGAGGCAATCACCTGTGCATCTTTCAAGACTCCACTCAAGAGTTCCTTTCGTGGCTCAGTGGTTAACGAATCCGACTAGGAACCATGAGATTGCGCGTTCGATCCCTGGCCTTGCTCAGTGGGTTAAGGATCCGGCTTTGCCGTGAGCCGTGGTGTAGGTCGCAGACGCGGCTCGGATCCCGTGTTCCTGTGGCTGTGGTGAAGGCCAGCGGCTACAGCTCCTGTTAGACCCCTAGCCTGGGAATCTCCATACGCCGCGGGTGCGGCTCTAGATAAGGCAAAAAGACCAAAAAAAAAAAAAAAAAGACTCCACTCAACACAACTGTCTCATCTTCTCCACAGCTTCTCTTGGTCCCTTTTGGTCCAGAGATGGTTAGTTACCTCCTTTGTGCTTCCCAACACATTCATTCATTCTTCATCCAAAATGTTTATTGAGTGCTAAGTACTTCTGGGGTCCACAAAAAAGAAGACACACATGGTTTCTGTTTTTTCAGAGCTTCGTAGTAATGAAATATCCTTTTATTATGAACAATATTTTGAAAAATATCATAATGGACAATTTTCTTACAAGATTCACAAATAAATTCTTACATAATTTAAAACAATTTAGTTTGGGAATGCAAGAAAGACTAGGAGTCAGCTTGGTGAAGGGAGCAGGGTGAGGGAGCCAGGCAGGGAGGAGAGCAGGGCACAGGACCCTAGTGCGGAGGGAAATAATACACATGAAGAACTGAGAGTGGGTCCAGGTGACTGGTGCCCAGTGGAGAGTGGCATGAGATGAGACTGAGGGATCTTCCTCTCTCTTTGGCCATGCTATGGACTTTGAATTTATTTGAGAGTACTTGGAGAAATATGTGAAGTTTTAAAATACGAAAATAATGGGATCAAATTTGATTTAGAGATCATTGCTGATGTGTGGAGAATCACTCAGTATGTGAAAAATGGGAGACTAAGTGGGAAGCTCTGCTATTTTGTGGGCAAAAGATGGTGGTGATTGTAGGGATGAAGGTGATGAAATTGTGAGATACGTAAGAGGTGAAAGAGCCAGGGGTTAGTATCTGATTATATGGGAAGTGAGGGAGAGCAAGTAAGAAGGATGGCATCCAAGTGTCTGGCTTCACCTAGTAGCTGAGTTTATTAGGATGTAGATAACTGTAAGAGAAACATATGTGGATACTGATGATTGACATTGGCTTTAAGCAAGTAGCATCTGCAATGTCTGGGAAATATCCAAATAGTAGATCTGGAGTCCAGGAGGGAGTCGGGTAGGATTGTGATCCTCAAAGCATAATTCCTAGAACAGCAGCATCACCTGGGAACTTACTAGATATCAACTTTCCTGGGCCCCATTCAGAAACTCTGGGAGTGGAGCCCAGAAATCGGTGTTTTAACAAAACTCCCAGGTGATTCTGATTCATGCTGAAGTTTGGGAACTGCTAGAATATATCTCTAACATTTAGTACTTTTGTAGAGGAGGATGAGTAAAAGCAAAGGATGCCAGGAATGACAAGCGTGGTGGCAGGAACACTGGCAAAGTATGGAGTCATAGAAGCTAAACAAGGGAGAAGTGAAATGGGTGGAGTGCTTCTCAGAAGTCATGTAAAACCAGGAATGAAATGAATCCCTTGACTTAACAACATTAATGTCATTGGTGATTGTAGCTGGACAGATTATGAGGGAATTGTGGGGTGAGCTGCCCAATGAGTGTGGGCTAGGAAAAAAGTGGGGAGGTGAAGGAATGGGGGCGGCACATTTTTCTATAAGTTTGGCTTAGACCAGGAAGTGAAAGATGGCTGGTAGTTGATGGGGAACATGAAGATGAGTTTTTTTTAATTGTGTGTAATTTTAGCATACATCTGGAAAAGTGACCAAGTCACAAGTACATGGCTCAACAAGCTGGTGACCAAACTCAACTGTTCTTGTTCATAGAAAGGAAGAATGACACAGAATGATTGTCTTTCCGTAGAGCATGGATACACGCTGCATCCAGCTACGCCAGCCCCATTCTGCTCACACAGGATGTGGTTCACCTGAGCCCTTCATGCAGCAGCATCTCTCTTTGCTTCAGGTGGCCTGTCAGAGGCCAACTCCAGGGATGGAAACTAATTAATTTAAATGAATCATGTTAATATCATTCTCCTTGTCAGTGATTGGTTCAATATCTAGGCCTTGGCCAATCAGCAATTTCCACTGGGAAAGGGGAGGGCAAACTAAGTTGATCCAATCAGAATGAAGCAGAGGCTTTATTCCATAGTTCTGGTGAAAGCTTTTTCCCTCTTCCAGCATGTTGCCGTTGGTGCTGCTTATACTCTTCTGTGAATAGTGAAGGTTGTCAGCTTAAAGAAAACCTATACACCAAAAGGAGGGCAAAGCAAAGCAAGAGAATTGCAGAAAAACAGTGCTGGAGTCCTGACTGTACTCACCACCTTTCAGTTTATTGATATACCAGGTAAATGTGATGAATGTGATTTTGTTGAGTTTGGTTCAGATTTTCTTGGAGCTGAATGCCTCTTGACAGTTATCATTGCTCTTGAGGAAACTAAGGCTCATAGAAGAGATGAAATCTCTCCTTTCAGGTCATGCAGCTAGATATTTGAACCCATATCTGTTTGATTTCTTAGCTCCTGAACAACAGGCTCTAGCTGGTCTGTATTTACCAGAGCCCTAGCAAGGAAACATTGCACAGTCAAGTGGGGGTAGTTAAGCAGAGTTTAGGAAGAATGCCCTCTACAAAGGTGTGGGTAAGACTAGGGGAAGCTCCTCCAAAAAGGTAAATGAAGTTTCCAGGGCTGGCAGTAAAGAGCCATGTATACTCCTTGATCTAAAGGGGCAAGGTAGACGTGAGGAAGTGGGGAAAATTAGGGGAAACTGGAGAGAACGATAGCTCTAGACATAGGAGAGGGTTCCCCTCTGGGGCTAAGGTCTTCAGTAGAGGGTGGCAGGCTTGACCCAATGTGTGGCAAGACCATGAGAGAGCCTGGGTGATAAATATTTTGCTTTCTATTCCCACACTTCAGTCTCCTGTTGGGGTCCCATGAGAAGCCAGTGGGCAGAAGGGGCTTAGATGACAGCCTGGAGAACAGAGCAGAAAGAAGCGGGGGAGGGCAAACCTGGAGGAGATGCACACAACGAACCTCTCAACTTCCCACCGATTTCCCTGACTTACCGAATATTGCAGATTAGCTAACCTGAGAATGGACTCTGAGAAGATTAGCTTTCAGTATACTCAGTATGGTGTGTTTTTGTGATCAAATACCCATGGGAGGAAGGGGTGGAAGAAGAATTTGGTAGAGAGATGAGATGCAAGGGAGTCCCAAAGAAGGCTTCAGCCAAACACACGGGGAGCTCTGGGCCTGAGTGGTCCTCCAGAATCTCCCCCCCCCCCGAGTTTGGGGTAAGGGGACTGGTCATTGGGTGTGTTGATAATTACTGGATGCAGATTCTCTGAGTATCCAAGTGTCACTGTCACCTCAGACCTGTTGTCAAAAGTCCTTGAAATGTTTGGATTTCTCTTCAAGCGTACAGCTCCCTGAATCATTTCCAAGGTCTCTTGGCAAAGATTGGGGGCGGGGGGGGTGTCATTTCTTGACACTTGCCACAGTGCTTCTTCCTCTGAGACACCTGGCATCTCCTTCAGTCAGTGGGTTCTGATTCTGAAACCTGGCTCAGCTTTAGCAACTGATAAAGGAATCATGATTTTGTATTCACGTGACTGCCTTCCGATTCCTGCTTAGCCATCTTGGATTTCTTTTAATTATACAAATTGAAAAGCACCCTGTTGACTTCCCATCTAGTTCACCCCTAGAGAATCTCTCTTCTGTTAACCATCTGCATATCCCCCAGCTGGTTAGCCCTCCTTCTGTTGCCTCATTGACTTGCCACTCATCATCACGCTTGCATCCACCTGGCTTCTACTAGTTAAGTGCTGGCACAGGGGCTTGCTTGTTTCTGAGAGTTAGCAAGCTCATTGCTATCAGAGGTGAGCCCATTTCTGCATCTCAGTCATCTGCCCTGGGCTTCACAGGGGAACCACCACCAAACTTTGAGGGATGTTCTTGCTCCTCTCACCCCTCGCTCCTAGTTTGGTAAGTGGTATATAGCCTCTAGCTCTCCTGCAAAAACAACCTGATCTGGTGGATTTTCTGGTCTTAGGTAGTCTATCTGTATTGATATAATCAATTCTACATGATTTTAATCCCTTTCCCGTTGTCTGGCACATAATTCTGCTCTTTCTATCTCACTTAGTTTGGGCCATCCCCTTTTTCATGTTTCAAGAGATCATACTAGCTGTGTTTGCATCATTTCCACTCTAGCAGCACATTGACCAGCAGTAGATAAACTTGCCCAGTTAACCATACTCTCTCCACCTTAAGCATTTTGTTTAGGAAAAAATTATACATTAATTTCTTAGGAAAAAATTATGCATTTATACATGTAATTAATTTATACATTAATTACATGTGTAAACATGTAATTATACATTAATGTAAAATTATACATTATACATTATGTGTACATTATATTATACATTAATATGTTATACATATATTAATGTATAAATAAAATTAGTTATACAGTAATTAATTTAGATAAAAATTTATACATTAATACATATATAATTATACATTTATAATTAATTTAATGTATAAAATAATTTAAACATTTATAATGTATAAATTATACATTATAAATTAATTATATCTATAATTTATACATTAATTATACATTAATTTATACAAATGCATAATTGTACGTTTATACATAATTGTTTGTTTATACATTAATGTATTCATACATTAATAGAGCCAGAATATTTTAATTGTTATCATGGATATTTTAGTCTTTTGACTTTAATCTTTATTTTTTTAATGTTTTTATTAAAGGTGTATATTTTTCCAATCATAAAAAGGAAAATTTTTTTTTTTTTGTCTTTTTATCTAGAGCCGCACCTGCGGCATATGGAGGTTCCCAGGCTAGGGGTCTAACAGGAGCTGTAGCTGCCGGCCTTCGCCACAGCCACAGCAACGCGGGATCCGAGCTGCGTCTGCAACCTACACCACAGCTCACGGCAATGCCGGATCCTTAACCCACTGAGCAAGGCCAGGGATCGAACCCGCAACCTCACGGTTCTTAGTGGGATTCATTAACCACTGAGCCACGAAGGGAACTCCCAAGGAAAATATTTTTAAAAGAATCTCATCTCCAAACTTAAAGGCAGACTAAAGGAGCTTAAATAAATGCAAGTAAATAAAACTGGTGGGTGTGAGATAGTGAAAATGAGTCTAAAGCAGAAATGAGGGATGGATACACTGATTACTTAGAAAGTAAAAAATGTGCTTCTACTAATTTAAAAAAAAGAAGCTTATAACTCTATTGCCAGAAAAATTAATTCTTTAGATTGTTTTCTAATAATTATTCAGCATTGTAATGTAAATGTTTTCTCACTATAATTCTCATGAAATCCTCAGGCTCATATATGCTCTCATCTCTAGCTAGACTGTATTTATTATTCCAGGTAGATTTAAAGTTCCTTTTTTAGAAGATTTCCACCAGGAAAGAAATTAGTCTCCCAAGGTGACCCTCTCCTAGACTTTATCAGTGACCTGATGTTTTTCCGGCAAGAATGTATACCCAAATCAAATGTTCTGGGTTTAATGGAGATGAGAGTTAGCTGTGTAATAAGGATGCTTCATGTCTTTGGCTAGCACTGTTGGTGCATCTTTTTACCTTCTGAAGATTAAATCACTGCAGCCGTACTATAATATTTCCTCTAAGGGTCTACGTGTCTTCCCTTTGTACCTTCATAGTTGCCTTTGGATTCTTAAAATGCTTTCAGTGAATCTGAAGTGTTAGGAACTGGGTCTGTTACATGATCTCCATTGCTACTCCCAATGGTATTGAATACCAGAGTGTGTTCTTCTATCATAACGAACACTGTGTGTCAGAAATACTGCCAGTGTATGGAGTTCCCTTCGTGGCTCAGTGGTTAACGAATCCGACTAGGAACCATGAGGTTGTGGGTTCAATCCCTGGCATCGCTCAGTGGGTTAATGATCCAATGTGGCTGTGAGCTCTGGTGTAGGTTGCAGATGCAGCTTGGATCAGGCGTTGCTGTGGCTCTGGCGGAGGCCTGCAGCAACAGCTCTGATTAGACCCCTATCCTGGGAACCTCCATATGCCGCGGGTGTGACCCTAAAAAGAAAAAAAATAAAAAAAATTATCAACTGCAAATGTGTTCTATCCTTCATGAAAAAGAAAGGATGACCCAGACAGTGAAGCTGGCTGAGCCTCCTGCCCAGAAGATGGCATTGAGGGCCCAGAGGGCAGAGCTGAGCATCACAGAGGACTATTCCCAGGCCTTGAATCTTAATGAATTTCCTGCACTGGCTCTCAGTATTGCTTGGAAACAGTGATTCTTTTCCTTGTTCCATCTCTATGTTTGAATAGAAGTGACTGTGACTCTTATCCTGTGTGTGTCAAACCATTGTATTTTAGGATCACACAAGTTGTTTTTTATTTTCACAAGCCCACAGATAGAAAAATTCTGTCTCAAATGAATCCTACTGAGCATTATGACCCAAGCATGATTTTTAAGAATGAGATTTAGGACTTTTGTGTTGATGATATTTCAATAAGCTTTTGCAACTGCCTTAATGCTGTAATGTGCTGAGACTTTTAAAGATGTTGGGATTGAGTGAATGTATTTTGCTAAGAGTTGGATGTGAATCTTTGGGGGCCAGAAGGTAGAATGTAGTAGGATGAGCAGTGGCCTCCAAAGTTGTTCAAGTCTCAATCCTCAGAATATGTGACTGTGTTTCCTTATATGGCAGATGGGACTTTGCAGATATGGAGAAGTTAAGAATCTTGAGGTTTTCTTGAATTATCTGGACTAGAAAACCACAACGGTCCTTATAAGGGAAAAGATGCAAGAATGGAAGCAGGGGTCAAATAGAAGAGAAGATGCTATGCTGCTGGCTTTAAGGATGGAGGAAGAGGCCATGAGCCAAGGGATGTCAGTGGCCTCCAGTAGCTAGACAAGGCAAGGAAACCGTCTCCTTGAGAGTTTCCATAAGAAACACAACCTGTGTTTCCATTTAGATTTTAGATTTAGATTTTAGATTTCTAACCTCCAGAATAAGATAATGTATTTGTGGTGTTTCGTGTCATTAAGCTTGTGATTTGTTACAGCAGCAATAGGAAACTAATCAACTTAGTGTTCTGTGTTTTACCTGGCTTCTAGCAAGAACTAATTTTGTTAGATATCTGTTGGGGGTTGGAAGCCTTGCATACATTAGCACATTTAATTCTTTCAACAACTTGTGAAGTAGTAACTATTTTACAGGTAAGAAAAATGAAGTTCATAGCTGTGGTAGTAGAATTTAATTTGAATCCAGGACTGAAGGACTAGAAAGTCCAGGTTGGTTGTTTCGCTCTCTCTTTCCTCCTATTCCTCCTACAACAACAACAACTTCTTCTTTCACTATTATTATTACCACCACCACCATCACCACAATATTGCCAATGAAGAACCTATTTCTGAGCCCACGTAGATTCCTCATTCAATGAGTTGGATGTCTCCTTTCCCTCTGACCCTATGTATAAAGACAATTCTTCTTACAGAATAAATATTTTATTGAGTTGCATCCAAAGGAAATTCCACTTTAAACTAATGAGCTTCTGAATAGATGAATTGTCCACCATAGTGAAAATGCATATTCAAAAGACTATATACATAGATGAAATACACATTCTTCAATGCCAAAACTGTTCTGGCCTGCTCTGCAAGCAAAGAAAAGGATCCAAGTATTATAAATTTCAACAAATGAGCCAAAACAATTAGTTTCCTTAGATAATTAAATAAGATAACAGTCTAAAATGCTCTGCAATCTGGTTGGTAGAAAAGCAAAATTCACTGTCTTTATTAGCAGCTTGCTTGCATATTTTTGTTTGAAGTAATGAATATCTTAATAGCTCAGGGGAAAAGCAACCAAAATGCTGCAGGCTTAGAGCACTGCTAAGCAAGGAGCTGATATTTAATTGGGGATGGCCAGCTGCACATATTGCTTCTCATTTTGAACCTGAAGTAACGCCACCACCGTCTCCCTGCCCTTCAGTCCTCGACTAAAATCCTCTTAAGTGCTGTGTTGGAAGAACATCCACAGAGACTTCCAGCAGAACAGCGCTATTACCTGTTGATGTATCTTTCAGTTGACCAGCAAAGACCATCCGGCACGACAGCTGGGGGAGGGTATCAACTCGTCCCAAGGTGGTTGAGGGCCAGAAAAAGCCTCTGGGACACCAAGGGGAAGGCTGATGACAACTGGCAAATTGCATACTGTACATTTCACCAGAGCAGATTTTGACAGTGAACTGTCACTTTTCAAAGGCAAGCAGTGTTCAGCTTCTTCCTGGTTCTTTGCACTGTATTAGTTAACTATGAAAAGCACAGAGCTTAGGTATTAAGTGATCAGTCAAAGTTCTTTATTACTATTTTTTTTCCAAGTTGTTGTTAGAACAAGACTGCTCTCTTGACATATGGTCACTGAACTTCACAGAGTCAGGTTGTGTGGCTGGATCGTGAGCTTCTGTGGGAGGTCATGAGACTGGGTAGTTCATGAGTCACCCGGTCTTTATGCTTTTTGAGTGACTTAGATAACACATTGTATTTGAAATAACATGCACTAGGAATTTAAAAAAAAAACTCTCTGAGGCGACATCCCAGTGAAGGAGGAAGGAATAATTTGCATTTGACAGGTGTGTTTGCATTTACTTTGAACCTTGACCTCCAGGTCACAGATCACCGGGATAGCACCTCTTAGGACAAGGATAACTTCTTTCGCTTCCCTGGAAAGTGTTAACTTTTCCATCCTGAACAAGTGTTTAAAAGAACCACCACAGACCTGGAGTCATGGGGATATTATGAAGTTAATGTTTTCTTTCCTAATGGAAACGGTCTGGATAAACAGTAGTGACGGGATTTCCTTCAGCCTGCACCTTCCATGCGCCATGGGTGAGGCCCTAAAAAAAAAAAAAAGCACCTGGGTAGGTACAACCTGCAGCTATAGCTCCCACTTTGGGGTGCATGAAAACTATGGGGGGTGGTGATGGGGAGCATTTCGTATGCATAGAGGTGTCAGTTAAAAATGAAGTTTCCTAGGACCCACTCCAGAAAGTCTGATTTTATATCTGAGGTGGGGAACTAGGAATTGCCCTTTAATATGCAGGCTCAGGAGACAGCAGGCCTGTGGGCCAGGAAGATAAGAGAATGTATGTATGTGTACGATTGGGTCACTATTCTGTGCAACAGAAATTGACACAACACTGTAAATCAACCATACTGTAATAAAAAAAAATTTTAAATATCCCCAAAATGGCTTGGTTGACACAGGTAGAGTTGGTTACTAGGAAATAAGTCTGCATAAAATCCTGGTACCTGAATTTTTTTTTTTTTGTCTTTTTTGAGTTGCACCCACGGCATATGGAAGTTCTGAGGTTAGGGGTCCAGTTCGAGCTGTAGCTGGCAGCCTACACCACAGCCACGGTGACGCCAGTTCCGAGCCATGTCTGTCACCTACACCACAGCTCAGGGCAATGCAGGATCCTTAACCCACTGAGTGAGGCCAGGGATCGAACCTGTGTCCTTGTGGAAACCAGTCAGACTTGCTTCCGCTGAGCCACGACGGGGACTCCAAGAAAACTTTTCTTTTCTTTTCTTTTTTGTCTTTTTGCCTTTATGTAGAGCTGCACCCGAGGCATATGGAGGTTCCCAGGCTAGGGGTCTAACAGGACCTGTAGCCGCTGGCCTTCGCCACAGCCACAGCAATACGGGATCCGAGCCGCGTCTGCAACCTACACCACAGCTCACGGCAATGCCGGATCCTTAACCCACTGAGCAAGGCCAGGGATCAAACCCACAACCTCATGGTTCTTAGTTAGATTCGTTAACCACTGAGCCATGAAGGGAACTCCAAGAAACCTTTTCTTAATGTGATGTTGAACCAGAGCCCCTTTACCCCAGTTGTCAAGCGCGGCACTTAGGAGACCCTATTGCTCAGTGGGCATCACAGAGCCTGGATTCAACTCCCAGGCCTGCCATTTACTAATCGTGTGGCTTGGGCTCAAGGCCTCAGTTTTCTCATCTGTAAATGGAGTATAATCATAGCATCTACTTCAGAGCTATTGTGGATTAGTAATTTCTAATGATGACACAGATGAATATATATGGAGAGACACTATGTAAGCTAGTGTTTTTAAGTACGTTGCGTACATTCATTCGTTTAATACTCACAAAACCCAGGTAGATTCAGGGCGGCTGAGGCGAAGCGGCAGCGGTGGGAACCTCGGCGGCCAGAGGCAGGATGAGTGCAGGCGGTAAAGGCACCGGGCAGGAGTCCACCTCAGCCCAGGGACAACCTGGAGCCCCAGCGCCTCAGAAGAGAGGACGGGGCAGACCCAGGAAGCAGCAGCAAGAGCCAACCGATGAGCCCCCTCCAGAGAGACCAAGGGGAAGACCCAAAGGCAGCAAAAGTAAGAGTCCCTCCAAAGCAGCTCAAAAGAAAGCAGAAGCCACTGGACAAAAATGGCCAAGAGGCAGACCTAGGAAATGGCCACGAGTCGTTGAGAAGAATCCTGCTCAGGAGGAGACTGAAGAGATATCCCCACAGGAGTCTGCAGAAGAGGATTAGGGGGCGCCAGTGTTCAAATTCTGCCTGAGCAGCAGCAGACTCTTAAGGAAGAAGACACTGCAGTGACCCCTTACTCCCTGTGGCCACGGTCTCTGCACTTTCATCTGGGGTTGGGCAGGGGAGCGGGAGAAGTCACATAACCTGGGAAAGGTCTATATTAATCCCCTTCTCTGTAGTCCCTTCACAGTCCCAGGTTTAGTGAAAAACGGCAGTCGGGGACGCAGTTTAACAATGCAACTTTTAATGACTGTTTTCATTTTCCTTAACCTGCTGATAGTCTGTGGATCTGATGAGCAGGAGTGGGCGGGTGAGAAAAACTCCCAGTTGGGTTTATCCAATCACTGCACTGCACCCAAGCCAGAACCGTGTCACCCACGTGACACTGGGTCTTCCCCTAGGCAAGGCGCGGTGGGAACGCTGCCTGCCTCAGATACCACCCAGCGCCCTCTCGGTAGTGAAGACTCTGTTTAGAATACCAAAGATATAGATACTACCCTCTTTCTCATATAACCTTGTAGATACTTACCTGATGATGTTTTTATTTTTACCTTTATTTCTAAGTGAGAGGAAATGCTGATGTATCCTTGCATCCAGCTCAGAAACCAGAAAAGTTGATGTTCATTTTTCAAAAAGGGAAGTAAGCAAACTCAGATTGCCAGCTCCTTTATTTATGGATGCTACACATATCAGCAGGAATTTACTCACAGCCCTAGGGTTTTTTTGGGTTTTTTTTCCTTTTTTTTTTTTCAGGAACTCTCATCTGGGTAAAATCTACTTCCTGCAGAGCCAAAAGCCATTTAGCAATATATCACACTTGCTAGCCTCAAAGCATTTTAAGGAACCTAGATAAGTAAAATTATCCTCTTTGTGATTTAATGAAACGGTACAACAGAATAACCCATGATGAACTTACCTGGATTGTGAGATGAGAGGAGCGAAATCTAAATTTCTTTTGCTATAGTTAAACTGCAGTTTAAAAAACAACAACAAAACAAGCTCTCTGTCTCTGTCTCTCTCTCAGTTGTGTATGAGTTTCTGTGAAAGACCTAAATACCACGTACCTCAAATGAAGCTTATGTGTCACTTCAGGTAATATGTTTTGAAGTAGGATGTTTGGCTCAGGTGCTTTACTTTGACGTCAGCTCCCCATATCTTCGTTCAAACTGCACTTTTAGCCAGAGATGCAATATATCCGCATTGCTCAATACCACCTCTAAATGTTACAGTTAATTTACGGTTTAGTACTTATTACAGGCTCTATTCACAAGCAATGCAAGAAAAAACCCTAACGGGCAGGCGATGCTAATCATCTACAGTTCTTTTTGTTCACTTAGTTACAGTTAAAAGAAGCAGCCTCCTTACTGTGTTTAAGCATGGCTATGTATTTTTCTATGATTTTTTTTTCTTAATGGATTTTACTTCAGTTATAGGTGTACATAAATCATCACAAGTCAATTTTACAGATTTTGTATCCCAAACCCACAGTGCACCCCCCCACCCCCCAGATTGTCTTATTTGAAAAACCAAGGTTTTCCAAAGTCTGTGAGTCATTCTCTGTTCTGCAAAGTTCATTGTGTCTTTTTAGTTTCCACATGTAAGCGGTAGCATTGGGCGTTTTGTCTGACTGGTTTCACTTCGCATGATAATTTCTAGGTCCATCCATGTTGCTATAAATGTTGGTAATTTGTTCCTTTTAGTGGCTGAGTAATATTCCATTGCATACCATATCTTCCCTATCCACTCCTCTGTCCATGGGCATTTAGGTTGTTTCCATGACCTGCCTACTGTATAGAGTGCTGCAATGAACACTGGAGTACATGTGTCTTTTCGACTAACGGTTTCTTCTGGATAGATACCCAGGAGTGGGATTGCTGGATCAAATGGTAATTCTATTTTGAGTTTTCTGAGGAATCTCCATACTGTTTTCCACAGTGGTTGCACTAATTTGCATTCCCACCAGCAGTGTAATAGGGATCCTTTTTCTCCACACCCTCTCCAGCACTTACTGTTTGTAGACTTTTTGATGATGGCCATTCTAGACGGTGTAAGGCGGTACCTCATAGTGGTTTTGATTTGCATTTCTCTAATGAGGAGCGATGCTGAACATCTTTTCATGTGTTTATTTGCCATCTGCATGTCTTCTTTGGAGAATTGTCTGCCTAAATCCTCTGCCCATTTTTTGATGGGGTTGTTTGTTTCTTTGGTATTGAGTGGTAGGAGCTGTTTGTAAATTTTGGAGATTAATCCCTTGTCAGTTGAATCATTTGCAAATATTTTCTCCCATTCTGTGGTTTGTCTTTTTGTTTTGTTTAGAGTTTCCTTTGCTGTGCAGAAACTTTGAAGTTTAAATCCCATTTGTTTATTTCTCTTTTTATTGTCCTAACTCTGACACATGGATCTGAGAAGATGTCGCTATCATTTATGTCAGAGAGTGTTTGGCCTATGTTTTCCTCTAAGAGTTTTATAGTATCTGGTCTTCTATCTAGATCTTTAATCCATTTTGAGTTTATTTTTGTGCATGGTGTTAGGAAGTGTTCTAGTTTCATTTTTTCACATGTAGCTGTCCAGTTTTCCCAGCACCACTTATTGAAGAGGCTGTCTTTTGTCCAATGTATATTCTTGCCTCCTTTGTCATAGATTAGTTGACTATAGATGCGTGGATTTAATTCCACGCTTTTGATCCTGTTCCACTGATCTATATTTCTGTCTTTGTGCCAGTACCATACAGTTTTGATGACTGTAGCTTTGTAGTAGAGTCTGAAGTCAGGGAGCCTGATTCCTCCAGTTCCATTTTTCTTTTTCAGGATGTCTTTGGCTATTCTGGGTTTTTTGTGTTTCCAGACAAACTTTAAAATATTTTGTTCTAGTTCTGTGAAAAAGGTCATTGGTAATTTGATAGGGATTGCATTGAATGTGTAGATTGCCTTGGGTAGTTTAGTCATTTTGATAATATTGACTCTTCCAATCCAAGAGCATGGTATGTCTTTCCACCTGTTCAAATCATCCTTGATTTCTTTCATCAGCACCTTATAATTTTCAGAGTACAGGTCTTTCGTCTCTTTAGGCAGGTTTATTCCTAAGTATTCGATTCCTTTTGATGCGATGGTAAATGGGATTGCTTCCCTAATTTCTCGTCATTGTTATTATATAGAAATGCAGTTGATTTCTGTGTATTAATTTTGTATCCTGCAACTTTGCCAAATTCATTGATGAGCTCTAATAGTTTTCTGGTAGAGTCTTTAGGATTCTCTAGGTATAGTATCATGTCATCTGCAAAAAGTGATAGTTTTACTTCTTCCTTTACAATTTGGATTCTTTTTATTTCTTTTTCTTCTCTGATTGCTGTAGCTAGGACTTCCAGAACTATGTTGAATAGTAGTGGCGAGAGTGGACATCCCTGTCTTGTTCCTGATCTCAGCGGGAATTCTTTCAGCTCTTCACCATTGAGAATGATGTTAGCTCTGGGTTTGTCATAGATGGCCTTTATTATGTTGAGGTAGCTTCCCCCTATGCCCAGTTTCTGAAGGGTTTTTATCAGAAATGGGATAAATTGGATTTTGTCAAAGGCTTTTTCTGCATCTATGGAGAGGATCATATGGTTTTTATTCTTCAGTTTGTTAACGTGGTGTATCACACTGATTGATTTGTGGATATTGAAGAGTCCTTGCATCCCTGGGATAAATCCCACTTGATCATGGTGTACAATCCTTTTAATGTATTGTTGGATTCAGTTGGCTAGTATTTTTTGAGAATTTTTGCATCTATGTTCATCAGTGAGATAGGCCTGTAATTTTCTTTTTTGTGGTATCTTTGTCTGGTTTTGGTATCAGGGTGATGGTTGCTTCATAGAATGAGTTTGGGAGTGTCCCTTCCTCTGCAATTTTTTGGAAGAGTTTCAGAAGGATAGATGTTAGTTCTTCTCTAAATGTTTGATATAATTCACCTGTGAAACCATCTGTTCCTGGACTTCTGTTTGTTGGAAGTTTTTTAATCACAGTTTCAATTCCAGAACTCGTGATTGGTCTATTCATCTTTTCTGTTTCATCTTGGTTTAGTCTTAGAAGATTGTACTTTTCAAAGAATTTGTCCATTTCTTCTAGGTTTTCCATTTTATTGCCATATAGTTGCATGTAGTAGTCTCCTATGATCCTTTGTATTTCTGAGATGTCTGTTGTTACTTCTTTTTCATTTCTAATTTTATTGATTTGTGTCCTCTCTCTTTTTTTCTTGATAAGTATGGCTAAGGGTTTATCAATTTTGTTGAACTTTTCAAAGAACTAGCTTTTAGTTTCATTGATCTTTTCTATGGTTTTCTTCATTTCTATTTCAATGATTTCTGCTCTGCTCTGTATGATTTCTTTTCTTCTACTAACTTTAGGTCTTGTCAGTTCTTCCCTGCCTAGCTGCTTTAGATGTAAAGTTAGGTTGTTCATTTGAGCTTTTTCTTATTTCCTGAGGTAGGCTTGCATTGCTCTAAAGTTTCCTCTTAGAACTGCTTTTGCT
>PVHT021183527.1:26507-57384 GCA_004024745.2 Catagonus wagneri | reverse complement strand
TTTTTTTTTTTTTTTTTTTTTTTGTCTTTTTGTCATTATCTAGAGCTGCATCTGCGGCATATGGAGGTTCCCAGGCTAGGGGTCTAACAGGAGCTATAGCTGCCAACCTTCACCACAGCCACAGCAACGCGGGATCCAAGCAGCATCTGCAACCTACACCACAGCTCATGGCAACGCCAGATCCTTAACCCACTGAGCAAGGCCAGGGATTGAACCCACAACCTCATGGTTCTTAGTTGGATACGTTAACCACTGAGCCACGAAGGGAACTACCTTGTTGTTAATTCTCAATCGTATAGCATTGTGGTCAGAGAAGATGCTTGAAATGATTTCAATTTTTTTAAAGTTACTGAGGCTTGATTTGTAACCAAGGATGTGATCAATCTTAGAGAATGTTCCATGTGCACTTGAGAAGAATGTATATTCTGTTGCTTTTGGATGGAATGTCCTATAAATATCAATTAAGTCCATCTGATCTAATGCTTCATTCAGGGCCTGTGTTTCCTTATTGATTTTCCGTCTGGATGACCTGTCCATTGCTGTAAGTGGGGTGTTAAAGTCCCCCACTATGATGGTGTTATTGTTGATTTCTCCTTTTAAGGTTCTTAGCAGTTGCCTTGTATATTGTGGTGATTCTATGTTGGGTGCACAGATATTTAAAATTGTTATATCTTCTTCTTGGATTGATCCTTTGATCATTATGTCGTGCCCTTACTTGTCTCTTAAAATTTGCTTCATTTTAAAGTCTATTTTGTCTGATAGGAGTATTGCTACTCCAGCATTCTTTTGATGCCCGTTTGCATGGAATATTTTCTTCCATCCTCTCACTTTCAATGTGTATGTGTCTCTAGAAGTGAAGTGGGTCTCTTGAAGACAGCATATATATGGGTCTTGTTTTGTATCCATTCAGCTAGTCTATGTCTTTTGGTTGGGGCATTCAGTCCATTAACATTTAAGGTAATTGTTGATATATATGTTCTTATTGCCATTGTATTAAGTGTTTGTTGTTTTTTTTTGCTCTTTTTTTCTTCCCTTATTCTCTTGTTGTCTCCTCTCATAAGATTGCTATCTTTAATGTTGTATTTGAGTTGATTTTTCTTCTTTGTTTGTGTATCAATTGTAGATTTTTGGTCTGTGGTTACCCTGAAGTTTTGATATAGGGGTCTATATATAATTGAGATTGTATTAAGTTGTCGGTTTCTTAATTGCACGTGCTTCTCCAGTGACCTGCATTTGTGCTCTCTTCTCGTGATTTCTGATTTTGGTAACATAATTGTGCATGGATGATTTAGTATCTTTACTATATATATGCCTTTATTGGTGGGCCTTGTCATTTGTGGTGTTTTTGTTTCTGGTTGTGGCCTTTTTTGCCTAGATAAGTTCCTTTAGGATTTATTGTAAAGCTGGTTAAGTGTTGCAGAACTCTCTTAGCTTTTGCTTATCTGTAAAGGTTTTGATCTCTCCTTCAAATCTGAATGAGATCCTTCTGGGTAAAGTAATCTTGGTTGGAAGTTTTTCCCTTTCATCACATTTAGTATATCATGCCACTCCCTTCTGGCCTGCAGAGTTTCAGATGAAAAATCTGCTGATAACCTTATTGGGGTTCCCTTGTGTGTCATTTGTTTCTTTTCCCTAGCTGCTTTCAATATTTTCTCTTTGTCTTTAATTTTGGTCATATTGATTAATATGTGTCTTGGGGTGTTCCTCCTTGGGTTTATTTTATGTGGTACTCGTTGCGCTTCCTGGATTTGAGTGAGTGGTTCCTTTCCCATATTAGGGAAGTTTTCGGCTATAATCTCCTCAAATATTTTTTCTGTCCCCTCCTCTCTCTCTTCTCCCTCTGGCACCCCTATAATATGGATGTTGCTGTGTTTAACATTATCCCAGTGTTCTCTGAGACTCTCCTCATTTCCTTTCAATCTTTTATCTCTTTTTCTTCTGCATTAGTGATTTCCACTAATCTGTCCTCCACCTCACTGGTTCGTTCTTCTGCCTCCTGTATTCTATTGTTGACTGCTTCTAATGAATTCTTTATTTCAGTTATTGTATTTTGCATCTCTTCTTGTTTAATTTTTACATCTTGTATTTCTTTGCTCAGTGTTTCCTGTAAATTATCAATCTTTGCCTCCAGTCTATTTCCAATGCCTTGCATCATCTTCAGCATCAACAGTCTAAAGTTTCTTTCTGGGAGGCTGATAATCTCCTCATCACTGAGCTGTTTTTCTGGGATTTCCTCTTTCTCCCTTATCTGAGTTAGAGTTTTCTGTCTTTTCATTTTTATTGGTTTTTGGTGTGGTGATTTTTGTGCCAACAATAGAGTTGTAGCCTCTCTTAGTTCAGGCATTTGCCTCCCCTGTGGTTAAAGTTGGTATGGAGGGGGCTTGCTGTAGGCTTCCTGATGGGAGGGAGTGATGCCTGCTCACTGGTAGGTGGGGTTGATTCTTATCCCTCTGATGGGTGGGGCTTTGTCTCTGGATGAGATTAGAGGCTGGCTGTGTGTCTGAGGGGTCTTTAAGCAGCCTGTTTACTGATGGGTGGGACTGAGATCCCACGCTCCCAGTGCTGATGGAAGGGACCAGATTTTCCCAGAAATGGCCACCTCCAGAGAAATGCAGACTGCTCAATGTCCCCGAGAGCTTCACCTCCAATGCCCTTCCCCACAACAAGCCACAGTCACCCCTGTTTTCCCAGGAGATCCTCCAAGAATTGCAGTCAGGTTTCACCCAGATTCCTAAGGAGACTGCTTTGCCCTGGGACCCACAGTGCACGTGAAAGTCTGTGTGTGCCTTTCAAGAATGGGGTCTCTGTTTCCCCCAGTCCTGTCGAGCTCCTGCACACAAGCCCCGCTGGCCTTCAATGCCAGATGCTCTGGGGGCTCTTTCTCCCTGTGCCAGATCCCCAGGCGTGGGGATTTGACATGAGGCTCAGAACTCTCAGTCCTGTAGGTGAGTCTCTGCGATGCAGTTACTTTCCAGTCTGTGGGGCTTCCCACCCGGGAGGTATGGGGTTGCTTCTATAGCGTAATCGCCCCTCCTACCTCTTGATGCCGTCTCCTCTTTGTCTTCTGGAGCAGAATATCTTTTTTGGAAGTTTCCAGTCCATTTGGTTGAAGGTTGCTCAGCATTTGTTTGTAGTTTTGCTGTTTTTGGGGGAGAGAAGTTGAGCTCCAGTCCTTCTATTCCTCCACCTTAATCCAATCTCCCCTTACAGTACTGGAGGTCATGAGTCCTAAAATTCACGGTGTCAGCAGGACGCTGTTCCTTCTGGAGGCTGCAGGAGAGAATTGCAGTCTCTTGCATTTTTTCTAATAAGCATCTATTAATACGGGACCTTTACAATGGCGCCACGTTAGACAAGGTGCTCCAGAATCTCAATGTGTCCTGCCCCCCACCCCTATTCCAGGGTCCTATGGACAATCTCTATGATTTTTTTAATTAAAATTTTACAAATACTTGTTTCAGCTTCTCTGCTAGATTTTCTCCATTAGCTTGAATATTTTTTTGTAACCATGTCACTCCTAGGTTCTCAAGGATGATTTTCCTCCATGACACTACACATCACACAAAATGTTTAAATATTACCCTCCAAGTTTGTATCTCACATGAATTGTTGAAGGAAATGAACTAATTGACTTTTAAAGACCTATCTCCAGACTTCAAAAGGAACGAACTTGTCATTTGCTGCCTTCATTTTTGTCAATGTTTGAAATAGTTCAGACCACAGCTAACCCTCATCAGAACTATATTGCAAAAGGCTTTTGATAGAAAGGAACTCGTTTTTACATACTTTTTGCAAATAAATAAAATAAAGCCAACCTTTAAAGAAACTTGAAGTGTTGTAGGTGAGATGCAGCACGTTCAACTTTTTGCATGATGCAATCAAAATATGTGTTTTGAAGATTAGTTGACCATGAGAAAATGTTTGACAAATATTTTCGTGTATTTTACACAAATGTGATTTTTGTACTATGCCTCAACCAGATTTATTTTAAGGCTTCTTATGTAGAGTTTTATTTTCTCTTCTAGTGAATGTGCTGACTTTTTAACATGGTACTATCAACTGGGCCAAGAGGTAGCTTCTCATGATGGCTTGTGTCAGTCTGGCTTTTATGGCCAAATGAAACTTAAAGCCAGCTCTCTTGCCACCTGCTTCAGGAAGCTAGTTTCAAAGGCCACATACCTCTCATACCCACAGATCCATCTCTGATCTGAATTACCATAGGAGCTATGGAGAGAATTAAACGTAACATTCCTGTTAACTGTGTATTAAATAAGCAAAGACATAGTGGCTCATAAAAATTAAAGTCCCATTCCATATCTTGGGTTAGGCCTTTTGAAACCTCCTTAGCCACCTCATAACAATGAAGCAGTTGCCTGTGTTGGCCACACTCAGAGCACCCAGCGATTTCCATCTTTGATGAAGTTACTCTTTCATTTCCTATACATTGTACAATTAAAACACACTACTACCTCTTAAGCTCCAGTATACCTCATTTTTCATACTGGGAAAAAAAGTTTGTAGCCAATGGAACAGTAAGAACATCATACAATTTCTATATATATAGTTTATTTTTGTGGGAGATAAATTTTATAGGTCTATTCTTTGCTGGTGTTGGTCTCAGGCTAAGTAAGACTGGCTATTTAACTTTTCTACCATCTTTGCAAGTTAGGTATGTTTGCAGGAGAAAAGTATCAAGACGTTGAACTACAGGTGATGTTCTCCCTGTTAAGAGTGTTTTCTAACTTTGTTCTTCATGTAGAGTTGCTGTCTATGACTGTCATTTGAATCACTTGCTTGTTGAAAATACTTCTCTAGTGGATTATCACTGTCTGCTCTGCACAATAAACATAACAGCCTCTGTGAAAAAGATAATACAAAACCCTATTAACTATGTGATGTCATTCTGGCCTTTTGGTGGATGAAGTTAACAATTGCTCAAAGCCATATGGTGAGAGAGAGGCAAGGTTGGGGCTCAGCTGTAGGCTCCCCTTGCTCTCCAGCCTCTCCAATAAAGCCCTAGTTCCTCTTCCTCCTCCCTCTCTCCTCCTATCTTGTAGCTCCAGAGGAGTCTAGCTGAGCTCATGTTAGGCAAAAATATAATTTTATGAAAAAAGTGTGTTCTGGATGTATACCTGCTTGCATGGGTCCAGGAGGTGCTGCAGGAGAGAGAAAGCTGCATTGGGCTCTTTGCCTTTCTAAGTGCTCCAAAGAATCAGGTGCCAGAGACGAAGGCACAGATTGATCGAAGCTTAGCTGAACCATTTCTCTCAGTCTTCTTGGGCTTAGCTTCTCCAGGTGGGAAGGGGCCAGGCCCACCTTCCCCCAGCAGGGAAGAGGGTAAGTTCTTGCTGGACTTGCTAGGATTTGCTAGGACAGTCCTTCCTGGAGTATCTGATGGGAGCTCTGGAGCTGAGTGGGGTAAGGCTGAGGGCCACACTGTAATAACTCTGGTAGCTGCTAATGATTGAACGTGCCAGGTCTTTACTCAGCACTTTCCAGACACCATCACATTTAATGGTCTCAGTAGCCCCACACTTATTTTTAGGACCAGCTCCCCTGCTGGGCCCCCATTTACCTATGATCCTGTGCATTTGTGAAGAGGCTACCCGTTGCAGCCTTGTGCTAAGTTACCGTGAAGCTGCCCTCTGGCTTCTTGCCTGTATCTCTGGTTTCTGACCAGGCTGTGGCCTCAGGACCTCTGCCTGGCTATCTTGCCCTGGTCCACTCCCCCCTGGCCGCACTTGTGCCCTGCTGGGCAGAACCAGCTTTTCTGGAACAACGCTTGAAGAAGTGAAACTCAGTTTGCTGAGTAAGCTGTATTTGGGGGTTTTTTTGTTTTGGTTTGGTTTTTTGCTTGCCTGCTTTTCTGTCACCAGATTGCTCTGGGAGCAGTATGCTCTTAATTAAGCTGAGATCTGAGGTGCTTAAAATGTACAATTCACAGGAGAGCTGGCTGATGCTTGAGGCTGGCAAAGAATGTTCCACACCCTAGAGCCATAACAGCATCATGCCATAAAGACTCCTTTCTTTCTTTCAGTGGAGCCAACTCACAGGGCTAAAGAATGAGGACCCATCACAGGTGAAGGGAGCTTCTAAGGGGCTTGCCTCCTCTGCATCACCCTCACGCCAGCTGGGAGTTCGCGGGCTGCATTCAGCAACGAGGAGAAACCATGGAGGGCCACCTCCTACCATGGGAGATAGCCCACACTCCTGAGAAGGTAAATCTATGGGTTCACAAAGAAAGCTCCAAGCAGAATAATTTGGTTTTTTAAAAAGGAAGCCAGACAAAGAGCTCAGATGGGGACCCAGATATCACAAGCAAATAGGCATTTTGCATCCAGTTCTGGCGAGACATAGGACTTGGGCAGAAACGATCTTTAATTCTTTAACCCACTTGCATTGCCCAGCACATAGATTTTTCCAACTTCCCTTCAGTGTCTCATTTTCCAACACATGACAAAAAAAAAAAAAAAATGACCTTCTCAGAGTTGCTGCCATCCCTTAGCTCTTTCTACCAAAGTCCCCACCCAGCCCGCCTCTCAACTGAACAGGTGTCCAGAGTAGGCCTGTACCTCTGCTTCTCCTGTTCTCTTTCCTTGCTCCTTGGGGATGCTGCTTGTGTACTTTCTCATCCATCTGCTTCTACAGCCTCTGGAGCTACTTAAGCTCATCCATGCCCATGGACAGGGACTAGACCTCAGTGCCTCTCTTTGCTGGTCTTCCTGGGACAATGACCCCTCTGTTGTAAGAACAGAGCAGAGACTCCGAGTAAAGTGCAGGGTCTCTGAGAGGGAAGAACAGGAATTGTAGGTGTGGGGCAGGTGAGCTCCAGTTACCTCTCAGCTCTCGATTTTGCTACTGTTCACATCCAATTAAACTGGACTTGGCATGGCCTCTGCTTAGGTAGAAGGCATTTGTATGCCTACTAAGATACAAGTACTTCTGGGTGTGCCAATGACTTAAAAAAGGCACCCACTTTGGGCAGCCCAGTTGGAAAACAGCACCCCTTCTAGGGCTGGCACTGTTTTGCCCAACTGCTTGGCTTGCAGAGAGGAGTGAGTTCTCCCTCAACCCCACCTGGACTGGGTGTCCTTGCGTAGGACCCAACTTGTGCAACAGTTCAAGGCAGCCCTGGCTCTTGGCCTAAGAACACAGGGAAGAACTTAGAACTTTAAATCATTTTTTTCACTTTTCCTTGCACCATTTGTGTCCTGGATCAGCTCTGCCTCATTTTCAGCTAAAGTGAAACATTTCTTGCACCCCTGTGTGCTGGAGCCCAAACCTATACTTGGTCATTTTGAAAGTTCTGGTTACTGGGTAACTTTCACCCTCTAATTAGATGGTTAGAATGTGGCAGCGATGCAGATCTTTCACATTTATTGTCTCCAGACCTTGACGGTGTGAATAGGAGGAGTTAAACCATCAGCAGCATCTCCATGAACTACTCAGGCTATTTATGAAACATTTCCAGTCAGGGCTTGCAGGGAGCAGTGAGTGGCTTGTCTTTCTGTGCGATCAGAATGGAACACTGAGTTGCTGAGCAGTTCTGAGTAATTTCTGGCCGAAGTTCTGTCCAGTCATGTGCTACTGATGAGCCTGATGCCAGAGCTCTGCTCCTCCCCTGGCTCTTTGATTAATCTGCAGGTATCATGGGTGCTGGCCATTGACGCCACTCACTCATAATTTTTTTTGGGAAATAGACAGTGACTGGTAAAGCAGCCCGTCTCTCTCCCACTAAAAGTGCTTCCTGAGTAGAAACTGCTTATTATTTCCAGTGCCCTAGGTAACCGCATAGCTCTGTCCTGTCCTGAAGAGGGAGCCAGCCTGGAAAAACTGGGAAGAACATAATGTGGGCCTTTAGGGCCTTCCTCAATCACACGGTGGTTGTGGATTTTCCTCTCGTAGGACTGCCACATTTACCAGTGTGTGAACTAGGCTCTGACAGGGAATATTGGGTAAACCATGGGTTAGCTGATAAGGACCTAAGGTTCACCTCCTTACGGGGTGCTGACATTTGAAAAGAGGAATTTTTCCCCCAAACAAAGGATGTTATAATCACTGAAGGAGAGGTGGTGTCTTTTGGCATTTTCCAAAATCAGAGTGCCTCCATTCTCTGGCCAGGCTTCATTTTCAGTACTTAATATAACCAGTGAGGTGGAAATTTCAGGAGGGCCAGAGACCTACAGGCCAGTCTGTTTGTACCTAGTGATACCTCACTCTCTGTTCAGTCAGTGAACACCATTCATACAGTTCCACTCATCCTTTAGGTCTCTGCCACCTTCTGTGCATTCTCTTCCTTTTCACATTTGAGCAGATCTTGCTTCTCCGAATACTGGGAGTCGGGGGGTGGGGGGACGGAAGGGTTTGCCCATACGCACCCCGGCTTCTGTGCTCTGGGTCTTTCAGTGCACCCCCCGGCAGGGGTGTGGTTGGCAACGGGGACAGTGTGTTGGTCTTTTCAGTAGCCTTAACTGCATACATCCTTTTTCTTGAGCACATTAAGCACTGGGCTGAACAGGTTCGAACTTGGATTTCTTACAGAAAATTTGCAAGCACTGCATCTACTTTTTTCTTTTTGCCGTGATGTGAGATTTGTCTTTCTGAAGTGAATGGGCGAACCAGATCTTGATGAGATTTCCTTGGGCTTCAGAACACTAATTAACAGCTACAATCTCTTATTTCTATGTTTTTGCCCCAATAGCAATAATTCACTAAATATTTTAACTGTGTAGGGAAGATTATAGAAAAACACATTCAGCTAAGTATCTGCTAAAATGAGTAAAGTCTCTTTGATATGAACAGGCATCTCTGCCAAACATTCTTTACTCAATAATGTATGTATTCAGAGTTCCCTTCACAGCTCAGCGGTTAACGAACTCAGCAAGGATCCATGAGGATGCAGGTTTGATCCCTGGGCTCACACAAGGATCCATTCTTGCCTTGAGCTGTGGTGTAGGTCGCAGATGCAGCTCAGATCCTCCATGCTGTGGCTGTGGAGGAGGCCAGCGGCTATAGCTCCTATTTGACCCCTAGCCTGGGAACTTACATATGATGCAGGTGTGGCCCTAAAAAGCAAAAAAAAAAAAAAAAAGAAAGAAAAAAAAAATTAATAACATATATATATGTAATTTTGTTTTTCAGATTGAAAGTCTAAAATTTGCTGAGTCATGTACTATAAGCTGAGGTTGTAAGAATGGGGACAATGCATTTTCTTCTCCCAGGGAACTTTCCCTTCAGTGCAAAAGACAGAATCCTAGAAATCTGGGCTTCAGGTAAGTGGAGATAATAATAAAACCACACATAGGTTTGCTGTGAGGTTAAAGTTAGATAACATTGCAAAGCCATTATGACCCTGCCTGGTACGTAGTAAGTGCTGTACAAGTGTTTCGACAATATAAATAGAGGATATTAGTGCATGATAAGGGCATAGTATGAGAATGTGGATGTAAACATGTTTATACATAAAACACTCCAGAAACCTGGAGTAAGAAGGTTTTGATGGGGAGAGAGTGAAGGTTGGGAACTGCTTCACTGAGGAGCTGAGAATTGACCTGGATCTTGAACGACAAGAGATCGGTAGGTATGTAGAGAAATAGGGAAGGACACTTCCAGAAATGGGAACAGCACAATGCTATCTGTAACTCAAAGGGCCCTTCTTACAACATTGTGTCTAGAAACCGTTCCAGATACCAGCTCACTCCAAGGGCCTGCAATCAGGCCCCCTCCTCTACAGCACTTGTTACATGTTTCTTTTTCAGCAGGATCTTAGCAATTTGCAACTATTTTCCTCTAATGTTCAACATGGGTGTAGTCTCTGCTCTCAGAAACTTCTAGAAAAACCACACTTTCTCTGGCACCAGTAGGAGCACACTTCCTGGTCCATTATAGTTCAAAACTACCATTGAAAGAATTTATGTATATGTAAATAAAGTAAACCTTCTCATCCCCTGGTTTTGGTACCTATGGAATTGTTTTTGTGAGAAAAGGACAACAAAGAGATTCTTCCTGTGTTCACTCTTTTTGAGATTTCTGTTTGTATATTCAAAGAGTTGATATTTATGAAAAGCTCACAGCACCTCAAAGGAGAAAGAATCTGAAAATTATTGATTACAGTTTATGAGGACTGTCTTTAAGGCTGTCTGTTTCTTTAACTGAATAATTATACATTGTAGCTGTTTGAAGTTTCCACATATTTTCCTTGCTTCCTTCTGTTCCAACACTGGTTTCATCATCTATATTTTGAATGTAAGAGACTCTCAGAAGTAAGGTTGGAGGATTGGGCAGGGGGAGGTGGAGTCAATACAAACAGGATCACAAAGCTGCTTGGCAATTTTCAATCCTAGAAATCCTGTTAGGGAAGAAAACCAGCCTGGCAACTGTCCTTTAAAACAATTCAAGATTTCTCATTTGCCCTGTTGTGAATATTTTTATTCATGACTACCTCAGTTATAGCAGGACACTCCCGTCTTTAAAATAAAATCATAAAGAGTGGTCGTCACACGTCCCATAAGATGTGTCTTTTCTAAAGACTCTGACAGAGATGAGGGTGGTTTGGGGGCAGGTGGATTGTGGTCAACAAAATAATTTGTCCAGGAAGTTATAAGGATGTCACTAAGGCAGCAGTGGTGAGGATGAAGAGAAGGAAATGAGCTTGAGAGATTTTGATTTTTTCAGATGGAATTAACAGGATTCAGGGATCGACTGGTGTAGGGAGTGGGGGAAGGAGTGGGGAAGGCTGTGAGGACTGAGATTTCCAGCCTTGGTAATGAAGGATATGGTATTGTTCATGGCAAGAGGATGAGAGGTGGAGGAACTGGTGTGGAAGGAGAGATGATTTCAATTTTGGATGTGCTGTGTTTGATATACCTATGGGATGTGTGTGGTGAGATATTTACAAGGTACTTGAATAAATTGACTCAATTAGAGAAGAGCTGAAAACATAGAATGAGGAGAGGACAACACATAAATCCTGTTGATGCCTTGATGCTAAAATGAGATTGCTAAGGGACAGAGAAGAGATGAGTGAGACCTAGGCAATTTATTTGCGTATAACTTCATATGACCTTTTCAACACTTATAAGATCATTATAGGTGCATTGGCAAATAAGGGGGAAAAAAGTCTTTTGTTAGGCTATTTGCTTTGAGTTTGGGTTCAGATTATGTGGTCTGCAATGGTGCATGACCTCTCAAGATCCCTTGCACATGATGATTCTATGAGGCCTGGTTGAACAAAGGGAGGTATTTTTTAAGTGAATCTTTATTTTACAATTTCAACTGTAGGACAGCAGAGAACTCAGACTTTGAGCTGTGATAGCATTTTTCCCTCCCCTCCTGTTTAAGCTTTCATTGAATTTGGAAATCATACCTTCCTTTCTCTGGGTCAAGGACTTGAGAAGAAAAAACTTAAGTGAGTTTAGTGTAAAACAGCATGTTCAGATGTTTGACTTAATCCCCTTAAACCACTCACCCAGAAAGGGGGAAAAAAAAGCAAGAGTAAAGAAATTTCTTAACAGATGGTTATCTGATTTTCTTTCCTTTTTACTTTAAACTTGGGTACCATAATCCTTTTGAAACCAAACCATGCCTCTTTGGTAAGTGGATAACTGGTGTTAGCTGCTTTTGCTGTTACAGATCTTAAACCCCCTCTCCCCCAATCTAAGATCTTTGTGGAAAGTATTGAATATTCTCAGAATTTTGGTTGCTTTTGGTAGTTCAAAAACTGGTAAATGTACCATAAGTATAACAATCCTTTAATAACATATAAGCCAAGTGATAGGATTGTTGATTAATAAATGATAATTCTATTTTTGATTATAAAAAGAATATTAGAACGCTAACATAAATCAGCATAGAACATGCATTCTCAGAAAAAAAATGCAAATTAGAATAAAGAAACATTTTTTCCATATCAGTAATCAGAGACCTGAAGTGTAAATTGGGAAATTTAATGGGATATTTAAAATATCATTCAACAATTTTTTTCATAAATAAAACAGTGCTGGAAAATATACAATGACCTTTCTTTCTCCATTTTACTCTAGTGAATGGAAGTTGGCACTATTTTTTTTCTTTCCTTTTTTTTAAATTACTTAATGAATTTTATTACAATTATAGGTGTACAAAAATCATCACAACCAAATTTTATAGAATTTCTATCCCAAAACCTCAGTGCATCTCCCCACCCTCCAAACCTGTCTCATTTGGAAACCATAAGTTTTCCAAAGTCTGTGAATCAGTATCTGTTCTGCCAAGAAGTTCATTGTGTCCTTTTTTTAGATTCCACATATAAATGGTAGCATTTGATGTTGGTGTCTCATTGTCTGATTCGTTTCACTTCGCATGATAATTTCTATGTCCATCCATGTTTCTATAAATGCTGTCATTTTGTTTCTTTTAATGGCTGAGTAATATTCCATTGTGTATATGTACCACATCTTCCCTATCCATTCCTCTGTTGATGGGCATTTAGGTTGTTTCCATGACTTGGCTATTGTATAGAGTGCTGCAATGAACACTGGAGTACATGTGTCTTTTTGAGTCATGGATTTCTCTGGATAGATGCCCAGGAGTGGGATTGCTGGATCAAATGGTAATTCTATTTTTAGTTTTCTGAGGACTCTCCATACTGTTTTCCACAGTGGTTGCACCAATTTGCATTCCTACCAACGGTGTAATAGGGTTCCTTTTTTCTCCACACCCTCTCCAGCACTTACTGTTTGTAAACTTCTTGATGATGGCCATTCTGGCTGGTGTAAGGTGGTACCTCATAATGGTTTTGATTTGCATTTCTCTAATGAGGAGTGATGTTGAACATCTTTTCATGTGTTTTTTGGCCATCTGTATGTCTTCTTTGGAAAATTGTCTGTTTAGATCTTCTGCACATTTTTGATGGTTTTTTTTTTTTTGGTATTGAACTGTAGGAGGTGTTTGTAAATTTTGGAGATTAATCCTTTGTCAGTCATTCATTTGCAGGTATTTTCTCCCATTCTGTGGGTTGTCTTTTCATTTTGTTTAGGGTTTCCTTTGCTGTGCAGAAACTTTGAAATTTAATGAAGTCCCATTTGTTTATTTTTCTTTTTATTGTCATTACTCTAACAGGTGGATTTGAGAAGATGTTGCTGTCATTTATGTAAGAGAGTGTTTGGCCTATGTTTTCCTCTAAGAGTTTTATAGTATTGGGTATTATATCTAGGTCTTTTATACATTTTGAGTTCATTTTTGTGCATGGTGTTAGGAAGTGTTCTAGTTTCATTTTTTTACACGTAGCTGTCCAATTTTCCCAGCACCACTTATTGAAGAAGCTGTCTTTTCTCCAATGTATATTCTTGTCTCCTTTGTCATAGATTAGTTGACTATAGGTGCATGGGTTTAATTCTGGGCTTTCTATCCTGTTCCATTGATCCATATTTTTGTATTTTTGCCAGTACCATACGTTTTGATGACTGTAGCTTTATAGTACAGTCTGAAGTCAGGGAGGCTGATTCCTCCGCTCCATTTTTCTTTTTCAGGATATCTTTGGCTATTCTGGGTCATTTGTGCTTCCAAACAAACTTGAAAATATTTTGTTCTAGTTCTGTGAAAAATGTCCTTGGTAATTTGACAGGGATTGCATTGAATATGTAGATTGCCTTGGGTAGAATAGTCATTGTGATAATATTGACTCTTCCAATCCAAGAATATGGTATGTCTTTCCATCTGTTCATGTCATCTTTGATTTCTTTCATCAGTGTCTTATAGTTTTCAGAATACAGGTCTTTTGTCTCTTTAGGTAGGTTTATTCCTAAGTATTTGATTCTTTTTAATGTGATGGTAAACGGGATTGCTTCCCTAATTTCTCTTTCTGATCTTTCATTGTTAGTATATAGAAATGCAGTTGATTTCTGTGTATTAATTTTGTATCCTGCGACTTTACCAAATTCATTGATGAGCTCTAACAGTTTTCTGGTAGAGTCTTTAGGATTCTCTAGGTATAGTATCATGTCATCTGCAAATAGTGATAGTTTTACTTCTTCCTTTACAATTTGGATTCCTTTATTTCATTTACTTTTCTGATTGCTATGGCTAGGACTTCCAAAATTATGTTGAATAGTAGTGGTGAAAGTGGACATCCCTGTCTTCTTCCTGATCTCAGTGGGAATTCCTTAAGCTTTTCACCATTGAGAATGATGTGAGCTCTGGGTTTGTCATAGATGGCTTTTATTATGTTGAGGTAGTTTCCCCCTATGCCCACTTTCTGAAAGGTTTTTATCAGAAATGGGTGTTGGATTTTGTCAAAGGCTTTTTTTGCATCTACTGAGATGATCATATGGTTTTTATTCTTCAGTTTGTTAACGTGGTGTATCACACTAATTGATTTGTGGATATTGAAGAATCCTTGCATCCCTGGGATAAATCCCACTAGATTATGAAGTACAATACTTTTAATGCATTTTTGGATTCGGTTGGCTTATATTTTGTTGAGGATTTTTGCATCTATGTTCATCAGTGAAATTGGCCTGTAATTTTCTTTTTTTGTTGTTGTTGTATCTTTTGTCTGGTTTTGGTATCAGGGTGATGGTTACCTAATAGAATGAGTTTGGGAGTGTCACTTTCTCTGCAATTTTTTGGAAGAGTTTCAGAAGAATAGGTGTTAGTTCTTCTCTAAATGTTTGATATAATTCACCTGTGAAACCATCTGGTCCTGGACTTTTGTTTGTTGGAAGTTTTTGAATCACAGTTTCAATTTCAGAACTTGTGATTGGTCTATTCATATTTTCTATTTCGTCTTGGTTTAGTCTTGGAAGATTGTACTTTTCTAAGAATTTGTCCATTTCCTCTAGGCTTTCCATTTTATTGCCATATAGTTGCATATAGTGTCTCTTATGATCCTTTGTATTTCTGTGATGTATGTTGTTACTTCTTTTTCATTTCTAATTGATTTGTGTCCTCTCTCTTTTTTTCTTGATAAGTCTGGCTAAGGGTTTATCAATTTTGTTGATCTTTTCAAAGAACCAGCTTTTAGTTTCATTGATCTTTTCTATGGTTTTTGTTGTTTCTATTTCATTGATTTCTGTTCTGATCTGTATGATTTCTTTTCTTCTACTAACTTTAGGTCTTGTCTGTTCTTCCCTCTCTAGCTGCTTTACATGTAAAGTTAGGTTGTTTATTTGAGCTTTTTCCTGTTTCCTGAGGTATGCTTGTATTGCTCTAAACTTTGCTCTTAGAACTGCTTTTGCTGCATCCCAGAGGTTTTGGAGTGTTGTATCTTTGTTGTCATTTGCTTCTAGGTATTTTTTAATTTCCTCTTTGATTTCTTCAGTGATCCATTGGTTGTTTAGTAGCATGTTGTTCAGTCTTCACATGTTTCTGTTTTGGACCATTTTTTTCTTGTTGTTGATTTCCGGTCATATAGCATTGTGGTCAGAAAAGATGCTTGATATGATTTCAATTTTCTTAAATTTACCAAGGCTTGATTTGTAGCCCAGGATGTGATCAATCTTAGAGAATGTTCTGGCACTTGAGAAGAATGTGTATTCTGTTGCTTTTGGATGGACTGTCCTGTAAATATCTATTAAGTCCATCTGATCTAATGCTTCATTCAGGGCCTCTGTTTCTTTATAGGTTTTCTGTCTGGATGACCTGTCCATTGCTGTAAGTGGGATGGTAAAGTCCTCAACTATGATTGTGTTATTGTTGATTTCTCCTTTCAAGGTTCTTAGCAGTTGTCTTATATATTGTGGTGATCCTATGTTGGGTGCAAAGATATTTAAAATTGTTATATCTTCTTCTTGGATTGATCCTTTGATCACTATGTAGTGCCCTTCCTTGTCTCTTAGAATGTTCTTCATTTTAAAATCTGTTTTGTCTGATAGGAGTATTGCTACTCTGGCTTTCTTTTGATGCCCGTTTGCATGGAATATTTTCTTCCATCCTCTCACTTTCAATGTGTATGTGTCTCTAGAAGTGAAGTGGGTCTCTTGGAGACAGCATATATATGGGTCTTGTTTTGTATCCATTCAGCTAGTCTATGTCTTTTGGTTGGGGCATTCAGTCCATTAACATTAAAGGTAATAATTGATATATACGTTCTTATTGCCATTGTATTAACTGGGGTTTTTGTTGTTCTTTTTTTCTTTCCTTATTCTCTTGTTGTCTCCTCTCACAAGATGGCTATCTTTAATGTTTTTCTTATCCCTCTGATGGGTGGGGCTTTGTCTCTGGATGAGATTAGAGGCTGGCTGTGTGCCTGAGGGGTCTTTAGGCAGCCTGTTTACTGATGGGTGGGGCTGAGATCCCAGCTGGATTGTTGTTTGGCCTGGGGCTTCTCAATGCTGATGGGAGGGACCAGATTTTCCCAGAAATTGCCACCTCCAGGGAAATGCAGGCTGCTGATGTCCCGGAGAGCTTCACCTCCAATGCCCTTCCCCCACTACAAGCCACAGTCACCCCTGTTTTCCCAGGAGATCCTCCAAATATGGCAGTCAGGTTCCACCTGGATTCCTATGGAGACTGCTTTGCCCTGGGACCCGCAGTGCACGTGAAAGTCTGTGTGTGCCTTTCAAGAATGGGGTCTCCGTTTCCCCCAGTCCTGTGGAGTTCCTGCACACAAGCCCCACTGGCCTTCAATGCCAGATGCTCCGGGGGCTCTTTCTCCCTGTGCCCAATCTCCAGGCATGGGGATTTGACGTGGAGCTCAGAACTCTCAGTCCTGTAGCTGAGTCTCTGTGATGCAGTTAATTTCCAGTCTGTGGGTCTTCCCACCTGGGAGGTATGGGGTTGCTTCTGTCGTGTAATCGCCCCTCCTACCTCTTGATGCCCTCTCCTCTTTGTCTTCTGGAGCAGAATATCTTTTTTGGAAGTTTCCAGTCCATTTGGTTGAAGGTTGCTTGGCATTTGGTTGTAGTTTTGCTGTTTTTGGGGGAGAGAAGTTGAGCTCCAGTCCTTCTATTCCGCTATCTTTTCCAATCTCTTTCATTTATTTCTTTTCCCTAGCCTGCTTTCAGTAATTTTTCTTTGTCTTTAATTTTTGTCATTTTGATTAATATGTGTCTCGGGGTGTTCCTCCTTGGGTTTATTTTATATGGTACTCGTTGCGCTTCCTGGATTTGACTGAGTGGTTCCTTTCCCATGTTAGTGAAGTTTTCGGCTATTATCTCTTCAAAATTTTTTTTCTGTCCCCTTCTCTCTCTATTCTCCCTCTGGCACCCCTAAAATACGGTTGTTGGTGTGTTTAACATTATCCCAGAGTTCTCTGAGACTCTCCTCATTTCCTTTCAATCTTTTATCTCTTTTCTCTTCTACATTAGTGATTTCCACTAATCTGTTCCACCTCGCTTATTTGTTCTTCTGCCTCCTGTATTCTACTGTTAGTTGCTTCTAATGAATTTTTTATTTCAGTTATTGTATTTTGCATCTGTTCTTGCTTAAATTTTACATCTTGTACTTCTTTGATGAGTATTTCCTATAAATTATCAACCTTTGCCACCAGTTTGTTTCCAATGTCTTGCATCATCTTCAGCAGTCTAAAGTCTCTTTCTGGGAGGCTGATAATCTCCTCATCACTGAGCTGTTTTTCTGGGCTTTTTTCTTTCTCCCTCATCTGAGTTATAGTTTCCTGGCTTTTCATTTTTATGGGTTTTTGGTGTGGTGTCCTTTTTCAGACAATAAATTTGTAGCCTCTCTTACTTCTGGTGTTCGCCTCTGCTGTGGCTGAAGTTGGTATGGGGGGTGAGGTGGGGCTTGCTGTAGGCTTCCTGATGGGAGGAACTGGTACTTGCCCACTGGTAGGTGGGGCTGATTCCTATCCCTCTGGTGGGTGGCATTTTGTCTCTGGGTGAGATTAGATGTGGCTGTGTGCCTGAGGGGTCTTTAGGCAGCCTGTTTACTGATGGGTGGGGCTGTGATGCCACCTGGATTATTGATTGGCCTGGGACTTCTCAGCACTGATGGGAAGGGTCAGCTTTTCCCAAAAATGGCCACCTCCAGAGAAATACAAGCTGATGAATGTTCCCAAGAGCTTTGCCTCCGATGTCTTTCCCCTACCACAAGCCGCAGTAACCACTGTTTTCCCAGGAAATCCTCCAAGAATTGCAGTCAGGTTTAACCAGGATTCCTATGGAGACTTTGCTTTCCCCTGGGACCCAGTGCACATGAAAGTCTGTGTGCACCTTTCAAGAATGGGGTCTCAATTTCCCCCAGTCCTGTGGAGCTCCTGCACACAAGCCCCACTGGCCTTCAATGCCAGATGCTATGGGGGCTCTTTCTCCCTGTGCCAGATCCCCAGGAATGTGGATTTCACGTGGGGTTCAGAACTCTCAGTTCTTTAGGTGAGTCTCTGTGATACAGTTACTTTCCAGTCTGTGGGGCTTCCCACCCAGGAGGTATGGGGTTGCTTATATCACATAATCACCCCTCCTACCTCCTGATGTGGTCTCCTCTTTGTCTTCTGGAGTAGAATATCTTTTTGAAAGTTTCCAGCCCATTTGGTTGAAAGCTGCTCAGCATTTGGTTGTAATTTTGTTGTTTTTATGAGAGAAGTTGAGCTCCAGAACTTCTATTCCACCATCTTGGCACAATTTATTTTATTTTCTCTTTTTATGGGCACACCTGTGGCATGTGGAAGTTTCCAGGGCAGGCGTCAAATTGGAACAGCAGCTACAAGCCTACACCACAGCCACAACGACACAGGATCCAAGTGACATCTGCAACCTTACCACAGCTCAAGGAAATGCCAGATCCTTAACCCACTGAGCAAGGTCAGGATCAAACCCGCATCCTCACAGAGATGACATCGGGTCCTTAACCTGCTTGGCCACCACCAGGTGCTCCAGCACCATAGTTTTATAATAGAGTAAAACATTTTGAGTTCACACTGTGGCACAGTGGGTTAAGAATCTGACTGCAACACCCTGGGTTGCTGTGGAAATGCGAGTTTGATTCCCTACCTGATGCAGTGGGTTAAATATCTGATGATGCCACAGTTGGTGGTGTAGATTACAACTATGACTTAGATTCCATTCCAGGAACTTTCGTATGCTGAACTCCCATATACAGCGGGTACACCCATTTAAAAAAAAGTCAAGAATCTTTTCACACTACTTAGACTTAGCAATTCTACTCATGAAATTTATTTTAAGGAAATAAAAGGAAAATAAATCCACATACTTCAAATTTCCATTGTAGTGTTATCTATAGGGGGCAATTGGAAAGAATAAAAATGTCCCAAATGATTCAAAATTTGATTTAGCAAAATACACATCTTAATTCAATTAATTTTAAATTTATTAAAATTGGCAATCATTAAGACTATGTGTAAATGGGGAAGCTGATTGATAGACACTTCAGGAAGGGGGAATAAGAGAAAAATAAAGAGGGAAACTATTTTATATCTTATAATTCCAACCACAAGGCAAAATGTTTTGCTGTCCTGTTTCTCTTTGTCCAGAGTGAATTTTTCACGTTTGAAATTCTTAGTCATCATTATTTCTCTAGGTTTCAGTAAGTGTTTGCTGAACCGAATCCAATCTGTGCAAATCTAATATGTATAAATGAAATGGATGGAGAATTTAAATGAACTTTTAACTTCACTTTTAACTTTAATTTTAAAATTCCCTAGTGTCATTTTTCGTACTGTATATGAAGTATGAACTTTTACACAAAGTTGTAAAAGATACATCTCAATTTTCCAAAGATAGATAAGTTTGGTAGAAGAATTACATTCCATGGTACAGCCATAAAAATATATTTCAGAGGAAATATATTATTTGTTTATATATTATACTTTATGATATAAAGTCCAGGTGAAAAATCATATATTCTGAACATGGTATTATTCTCTAATGGGTATTAATATTCTAATAATCCTGAAAAAAGTATAAATTCATATATTTAAAAATAAATGTGTTCACTCTGCATTAGGTGAATGCATAATAGACAACAAAACACAGTATGTTAATTGGCAAATAAAGTTTCATGTCATATATGTGGTTCTACAAAAACAAATACTAGTAAGGCATTGCAGAAATAATATGGTTAATTTTTTTAAAAAGCAAGCCAAGTTATATAAACACATTTAATAATTCCCTATCACATACATTAAATACAAATATATCACTAAAGTACAAAGAAAGCTGACATAGACAATAAATTTGAGTGAATTCTTATGCAGGAACTGTCAGTGCTATTGATATTTTGGACTAGAAAATTCTCTTTTGTGGGGTGGGGGGATAGTTAGTACACTGTAGGATGTTTAGCAGCATTGCTGGTCTCTATTGCCTAGATTCCAGTAGCACCCACCTTTGCCTTCAGGTGTGACAACTAAGTGTCTCCAGATATTGCTAAATGTCCTGAGGGAGGGGCAGAATCACTCCTGAATAAATATGAAATATTTCAGTAAAAACTAATGTGTGTGTAACCAATACAGAACAAATAACAGAAAAAAGTTTAATTTGGATAGAAATACAGCAGCACTTCAATTGCTTCTGACTCATGAATTATGGTAGGAACAGACTTAGATCTCATACATTCCAAATATAAGCTAATCTCCATCTTAGATGGTGAACTCGGTTTTTTTTTTTTTTTGTCGGTGGTGGTAAGGAAATTACTGCTGTTCGGTAGTTTCAACTAGATGAAGACAGAATCTGGGAGCTGGAAGATGGCAGTAAATGTGTACTCAAGGCTGGTCACCAGTGATAACCTCAGTCAACATGACATGGTGGCCTGGATCAGTGAATATGCAGTTGTATCTAACAAAGATCGAACAATTGTGCTCAGGGGCTGCCTATGGTCGGTTTATGGATACGCTGTTCCCTGGCTCCACTGCCTTGAAGAAACTGAAATTCCAAGCTAAGCTAGAACATAACTATATCCAGAACTTCAAAATACTATAAGCAGGTTTTAAGAAGATGGGTGTTGACAAAATAATTCCTGTAGACAAATTAGTAAAAGGAAAGTTTCAGGACAAATTTTGAATTTGTTCAGTGGTTCAAGAAAATTTTTAATGGGAAAATTGTTTTTGTCTTTTTTTTTTTTTTAGGGCCATTCCCGTGGTATATGGAGGTTCCCAGGCTAGGGGTCCAATCAGAGCTGTACTGCTGACCTATGCCAGAACCACAGCAACAAGGGATCCCAGCCGCATTTGCGACCTACACCTCAGCTCACAACAACACCAGATCCTATACCCACTGAGTGAGGCCAGGGATCAAACCCGTGTCCTCGTGGATGCCAGTCGGGTTTGCTAACCACTGAGCCACAACGGGAACTCCTTGACAGGAAAATTTTATGATGTGAAAGACTATGAACCTGCAGCTGCCCAGACAAGGTCAAGAAACTGCAGTGGCCCCCTCCCTTGTTTCTCCAGCTCTGAACAAACCGAAGAAACCTCTCAGCTCTAGCAGCGCAGCTCCACAGAGGCCCGTTGCAGCACACAGAACTATGGCAATCCCTGAGGCTGGCCCCGATGTGGTGTAGAAGAATCCTGGTGCGAGGAACGGGGATGACAAAGCAGCTGAATTGACACTGCAGGTCCATGTATTGAAATTTACCCTCTAAGACTTGGATAAAGAGAGATTTCTACTTTGGAAACCTGAATCGAATTGAATTCATTTGCCAAGAGAACGAGGGGGAAAACCACCTTGCATTGCAGGGGATTATGCGGACATTCTCTATGCCTCATATGCAGGCTTTATGATATCTGATGAAGAGGGCCCACAGGAGGAACTAGAAGAGTCCTAACAGCCTGGACCAGCCAAGCAACATGCAAATTCTTCACTCCAAACCATGTGCTTAACTGTAAAATACTCCCTTTTATTAGTCTTAGAGGACTCACTGGGTTTTTTCCATAAGCAAAAAGTACTTCTTCAAGTGCACTTTGCAGAAGTTTCACTCCTTTTCCAATAAGTTTGAGTTAGGAGCTTCTAACTTATGGCAGAAAATTACTGTTAACGTGAACTTTGCAGTGATGATGTTTTGTGTTTGAGTTTATTCTAGTTCTGGCCTTAAGTGCTTCCCCTCCATTCAAAATAACAGCTCAGCTGATGCAAGGTAAATTTTGAATATTTCTCTTCTTCCCTTCCCCGCCTTATTTTTCTCTTTCTTTCCTATGTATTTGTGGAAGAAAGCATTTTATATCCAGACATATATTATAATTATTAATATGTGAAAAATATGAATCTACACACATTCTACCTCCAGAGCATGAATGGAGATGCCCTTCTGTCTGTGTACACAAGAGTATCTTTCTCCCAGACCCTCGGGCTTCAGAGCCCTTCTAGCCAGTAGGAGTCATAATGTGGTAAAAGAATCTAGATTTTGAAAGCAGACAGACGTGCATTGAAACTCTGCTTCTGAAATAAATCAGATACATAACCTTAGAAAACTTCTTAATGTCTGAAACTCCCTTATCTTAAAATGGGGTTAATAATGCCACATTATAGGATTGGGGGAACTAAAAGGGTCATTCTTCAATTCTACTGCAAATGACCGAGGTCAAAGCACTCCCTGTGATATCTGTGTATTACCTTTATCCTTGGATATGACAAGGATGCACTGATAGAGCTATGGATTTCTGAGCTCAGTTAACTCTCGTGCCTTATTGGAAAATCAGATTTCTGAACGTATCGGTTTGAGTTTACAAGTGACCCATCCATGCTAAAACTCAGGGCTAGGCATAGATTCACCAGTATTTTCTGTGTGCACTTGTGTTCAAGACTGCAATTGCTTTAGAAAGCTAGTATCAACTTGCCACGCTACCTGTGGAATAAAAATTCCTCTCTGCAAGAAAATGGAGAGATGATAGGTAGGTAGGTAGATAGATAGATAGATAGATCTTAGATAGATAGGAAAAAGTGTAGCTCTTGTGAAAGGCCTTGCACTGCACTCAGGCATATAGAAGGCAATTGTGATCATTTCATTCATATCTTCTTTCTTACATACGGTACACTTCATTAAGTGCCAATGGCTTCTAAAGCAGCCTATGCACTTCCTTTTTTTTCCCATTATAGCTGGTTTACAGTTTTCTGTCAATTTTTCAACTGTACATCATGGTGACCCGGTTACACATACATACATAGATTCATCACAAGTGATTAGACATAGTTCCTGGTGCTATACAGCAGGATCTCCTTGCTTTTCCATCTCAAAGGCAATAGTCTACAATTACTAACCCCAGATTCCCATACCATCCCCCTCCCTCCCCCACCCCCTTGGCAGCCACAAGTCTGTTCTCCAAGTCCGTGATTTTCTTTTCTGTAGAAAGGTTCATTTGTGCAGTATATTAGATTCCAGATATAAGTGATATCATACGGTATTTGTCTTTCTCTTTCTGACTTACTTCACTCAATATGAGGGTCTCTAATGCCATCCATATTGCTGCAAATGGCATTATTCTATTCTTTTTTATGGCCGAGTAGTATTCCAGTCATCTGTCGATGGACATTTGGGTTGTTTCCATGTCTTGACTATTGTGAATAGTGCTGCAAGAAATATGAATGTGCAAGTGTCTTTTTCAAGGAAAGTTTTGTCCAGATATATGCTCAAGAAAGGGATTGCTGGGTCATATGATAGTTCTATGTATAGTTTTCTAAGGTACCTCCATACTGTTTTCCATAGTGGTTGTACCAGCTTACATTCCCACCAACAGTGCAGGAGGGTTCCCTTTTCTCAGCACCCCCTCCAGCATTTGTTGTTTGTGGATTTATTAATGATGACCATTCTGACTGGTGTGGGGTGATATCTCATGGTAATTTTGATTTTCATTTCTCTAATAATAAGTGATGTGGAGCATTTTTTCATGTGCTTGTTGGCCATCTGAATATCTTCTTTGGAGAAATATCTGTTCAGGTGTTTTGGCCATTTTTCAATTGGCTCGTTGGCTTTTTTGCTGTTGAGTTGTATAAGTTGTTTGTATATTCTAGAGATTATGCCCTTGTCAGTTGCATCATTTGACACTGTTTTCTCCCATTCTGTAAGTTGTCTTTTTGTCTTCCTTTGCTGTGCAAAAGCTTGTCAGCTTGATTAGGGCCCATTGGTTTATCTTAGCTTTTTTTTTTTGTCTTTTTTTGTCTTTTCAGGGCTGCACCCATGGCTTATGGAGGTTCACAGGCTAAGGGTCTAATAGGAGCTGTAGCCACAGGCCGATGCCACAGCCACAGCCACACGGGATCTGAGACGTGTCTGTGACCTACACCACAGTTCAAGGCAACGCTGGATCCTTAACCCACTGCACAAGGCCAGGGATCGAACCCGCAGCCTCATGGTTCCTAGTCAGATTAATTAACCACTGAGCCATGACAGGAACTCCAGATCTATCTTTGCTTTTATTTCTGTTGCTTTGGGAGACTGACCTGAGAAAACATTTGTAAGGTTGATGTCAGAGAATGTTTTGCCAATGTTTTCTTCCAGAAGAGTAATGGTGTCTTGTCTTATATTTAAGTCTTTAAGCCATTTTGAGTTTATTTTTGTGCATGGTGTGAGAGAGTGTTCTAGTTTCATTGATTTGCATGCAGCTGTCCAGGATTCCCAGCAATACTTACTGAACAGACTGTCTTTTTCCCATTTTATGTTCTTGCCTCCTTTGTCAAAGATTAATTGACCGTAGGTATCTGGGTTTATTTCTGGGTTCTCTATTCTGTTCCATTGGTCTGTATGTCTGTTTTGGTACTAGTACCACCCTGTCTTGATTACTGTGGCCCTGTAATATTGCCCAAAGTCTGGGAGAGTTATGCCTCCTGCTAGATTTTGTTCCTTAGGATTGCTTTGGCAATTCTGGGTCTTTTATTGTTCCATATAAATTTTTTGATTGTTTGATCTAGTTCTGTGAAGAATGTTGTGGGTAATTATGATAGGGATTGCACTGAATTTGTAGATTGCTTTGGGTAGTATGGCCATTTTTACAATATTTTTCCTGCCCATGAGCGTGGGATATCTTTCCATTTCTTTTTTGATTTCCTTGATTAATGTTTTATAGATCTCAGCATATAAGTCTTTCACCTCCTTGGTCAGGTTTGTTCCCAGGTATTTGATTTTTTGGGGGCCATGCTATTTTAAAAGGTATAGTATTTTGGTATTCTTTTTCTAATATTTCATAGTTAGTATACAGAAATCAGATTGATTTCTGAATTTTAATCTTACATCCTGCTACTTTGTGAATTTGTTCAAGTAATTTTGGGGTTGAGTCCTTAGGGTTTTCTATATATAGTATCATGTCACCTGCATACAGTGACAGTTTTACCTCTTCTCTTCCTATTTGGATGCCTTTTCTTTCTTTCTTTCTTTTTTTTTTTTTTTTTTGGTCTGATTGCTATAGCTAGGACTTCAATACTATGTTGAATAACAGTGGTGAGAGTGGGCATCCTTGTCTTGTTCCAGATTTTAGTGGGAAGACTTTCAGCTCTTCTCCATTGAGTATTATATTTCCTGTGGGTTTGTTGTAAATGGCTTTTATTATGTTAAGATATGTTCCCTGTATACCCACTTTGGTAAGAGTTTTGATCATGAATGGATGTTGGACTTCATCAAATGCTTTTTCTGCATCTATTGAAATGACCATGTGGTTTTTTACTTTTCTTTCATTAATGTGGTGTATGACATTGATTGATTTGCATATGTTGAACCATCCTTGTGCACCTAGGATAAATCCCACCTGGTCGTGGTGTATGATCTTTTTTATATGTTGTTGGTTTCGGTTGGCTAAAATTTTGTTGAGAATTTTTGCATCTATAGTCATCAAAGATATTGGCCTATAGTTTTCTTTTTTCTTGGTATATTTGGTTTTGGAATTAAGGTGATGGTAGCATCATAGAATGTCTTTGGGAGTGTTCCTTCTTCTTCAACCTTTTGGAAAAGTTTAAGGAAGATGGGTATGAGTTCCTCTTTCTATGTTTGGTAGAATTCACCTGTGAAGCCATCCGGTCCTGGACTTTTATTTGCAGGGAGTGTTTTTACGACATACTCAATTTCATTTAAGGTGATCAGTCTGTTCAGTTGATCTATTTCTTCTTGATTCAGTTTTGGCAGGGTGTAAGTCTCTAAAAAGTTATCCATTTCATCTAGGTTGTCAAATTTGTTGGCGTACAATTGTTCGTAGTATTCTCTCATGTTTTTTTTTTTTTCTATTTCTGTAATATCTGTTGTGACTCTCCTTTTTCATTTCTTATTTTGTTTACTTGGGTGTTTTCTCTCCTCTTCTTGGTGAGTCTAGCCAGAGGTTTGTCAATTTTGTTTACCTTTTAAAGAACCAGCTCTTGGTTTTTTATTGATTTTTTTCTGTTGTTTTTTGAATCTCTATTTTATTGATTTCCTCTCTGATCTTTATGATTTCCTTCCTTCTCCTGACTTTGGGTTTTATTTATTCTTCTTTTTCTAATTTATTTAGGTGGTGGGTTCAGTTGCTGATTTTCTTCTTTTTTGAGGAAGGCCTGTATTGCTATGAATTTCCCTCTGAGCACTGCTTTTGTAGCATCCCATAGATTTTGAGTGGTTGTGTCTTCGTTATCATTTGTCTCAAGGTATTTTTTAATTTCCTTCTTGATTTCCTCATTGACCCATTTGTTTTTTAGTAGCATGTTGTTTAGTCTCCATGTAGTGTGTTTTTTCTCATTTCCTTTCTTATGGTTGATCTCTAGTTTAATGCCTTTGTGGTCAGAGAAGATACTTGATATAATTTCTATACTCTTAAATTTGTTGAGGTTAGCTTTGTGCCCCAGTATGTGATCTATCCTTGATAATGTTCCATGTGCATTTGAAAAGAATGTATATTCTGATTTTTTTGGATGTAATGTCCTGAAAATGTCAATTAGGTCTAACTTTTCTATTGTGTCATTTAGGATCTCTGTTGCCTTACTGATTTTCTGCCTAGAGGATCTGTCCATTGATGTGAGTGGAGTGTTGAAGTCTACTACTATTATTGTATTCCCATCTATTTCTCCTTTTATGTCTGATAGTACTTGTTGTGGGTACTTGGGTGCTCCTATATTAGGGGCATATATATTGACAATTGTAATATCCTTTTCTTGAGTGGATCCTTTAACAATTAAATAGTGTCCCTCTTTGTCTTTCTTTATGGACTTCATCTTAAAGTCTATTTTGTCTGATATGAGTATTGCAACTCCTGCTTTCCTGTCTTGTCCATTGGCGTGAAATATCTTTTCCCATCCCTTCACTTTCAATCTATATGTGTCCTTTGCCCTAAGGTGAGTCTCTTGTAGACAGCAGATTGTAGGTTTTTGCTTCAGTCTGCCACTCTGTGGGTTTTGATTGGAGCATTCAGTCCATTGACATTTAAGGTGATTATTGATAGATATGTATTTATTGCCATTTTAGACCTTGTTTTCCAGTTGATTCTATGTTTCTCTTTTCTTTCTTTTTTTGGTTGGTGTTAACATTTATTTTATGCTTGAGGGATTTCCTTTTCAGTATTTGTGGACATGATATTCCATTTTAATTAGTGGTTGCCCTGTTCTTTAAGTATGTTAACACCTTATATCTGCTTGCTTTAGCCTGATAGCCATATAGGCTCAAACACATCATTAAAATTTTTTTAAGTTAAAAAAAAGAGTCTATATTTTCTTATTTTCTCTCCCCATAATGTATGATTTTGTTGTCTTTTCTTTTTCTTTTTATTATTTATTTATTTATTTTGCCTTTTTTTTTTTTTAGGGCCGCACCCACAGCATGTGGAGTTACCAGCTAGGGGTCTAATCAGAGCTACAGCTGCTGGCCTACACCAGAGCCACAGCAATACAGGATCTGAGCTGCATCCTACACCACAGCTCACGGCAATGCTGGACCATTAACCCACTGAGCAAGGCCAGGGATCGAATCCGCGACCTCATGGTTCCTAGGCGGATTTGTTAACCACTACACCACGACAGGAACTCCTCTTTTTATTTTTTTTAACATCTTCATGTTTAGATCTGTACGTTGGCTTATTCGAATGATTGCTTTCCATTTGTGGTTTCTTCCATTCTATTTCTTACTTTTTACTTTTTTTTATAGTAGCCCTTTCAGTATTTCTTTTAGAAAGGATTTAGTATTGCTGTACTCTTTTAGCTTTTGTTTGTTGCAGAAATTCTTTTTTTTCCATTGCTTAATGAATTTTATTACAATTATGGGTGTACCAAAATCATCACAACTTAATTTGCAGGTATTTGTGTCCCACACACCCTCAGTGCATCCCCCCACCCCCAAGATTGTCTTATTTGAAAAACTGAAGGTTTTCCAAAGTATGTGAGTCATTGTCTGTTCTGCAAAGAAGTTCATTGTAGCTTTTGTTTGTTGTAGAAATTCTTTATTTCCCTTTCTATTTTAAATTTAAATATTAAATATTTAAAATTAAATTTAAATATTTTTGCTGGGTAGAGTATTCTAGGTTGCAAATTTTAAGTATATCTTGCCACTCCCTTCTGGCCTGTAGTGTTTCTGTAGAGAAATCAGCTGATAGCCTTATGGGGGATCCCTTATAATTAATGCTTTGCTTTTCTCATGCTGCCTTTAGGATTCTCTCTTTATCTTTAATTTTTGCCATTTTTAATATAACATGTCTTGGTGTGGGTCTGTTTGGTTTCAGCTTGTTTGGGGCCCTCTGTGCTTCCTGTATCTTGATGTAAGATTCCTTCAGATTTGGAAAGTTTTCAGACATAATTTCTTCAAATATATTTTCAATCCCCTTTTCTTTTTCTTTTCCTTCTGGAATTCCTATTATGCATAGATTGGGCCACTTTATATTATCCCATAGATCTCGTATTGCTTTCATGTTTTTTCATTTGGTTTTCTTTCTGCTGTCCTGATTGGGTGATTTCCATTATTCTATATTCCACGTCACTAATTTGTTCCTCTGCATTATTCATTCAATCTGCTCTGAATTATCTTTAGGTCAGTTTGTATCTCTACAAATGAGTTTTCTAGCTTTTCCTGGCTTCTCCTTATATTTTCTAGTTCCTTTCTAAGAGAATCTGCATTGCTCTTTTTGTCTTCTCTTAATTCCTGGATATTCAGCCTTAATTCCTCAAGTATTTTCACTACCTCCCTTCTGAACTTCATTTCTGTCAGACTGCAGAGGTCTGTTTCATTGCTGACTGCTTTAGATGACTTGTCCTGTTCCTTTAACTAGGAATGGTTTCTGATCATCTTCATCTTGCTTATGCTTTTCTTTTTCTGTGAGTTTGGGGAATCCAGACTGTAGTCTTGTAAGGCTACTTCTAGACAACAGAACCTCCCCCTGTACTTTTTGGTGGGGTTAGTATTTATTTTTGGTGTGGGAGTTTGAAAATTTGGTGTCTCTTTCTTTGGCGTGAGCAGGCTGTTATCTCCCTGGTGCTCCGTGTGTTTTCAGGGAGAAGAAAGCAATGGGTAGGGCCAGCAGCTCATGCCTGGTCACTGCTGTCAACATCAGCAAGGACCTGTAGGAAGGTGGCACTGGCTACTCCTAGTTGCAGAGCCCTGGGAAGTGGTAATGAGCTCTAGGCAGATCTACCAGGTGTCCAGAGCATTTGGCAGTAGCAGCAGCAGGATGTGTGAGTTCCCAGGGGACTGAGAGCCACAACGGCTAGTGTTCAATTGCAATGCCCTCCTCTGAGGTGACTGGAACCACAGGTGGTACCTGTCCAGGGACTCATAGTGGTAGCGGGCCAAGATCATCTCTAGAGCCAGTGATAACTGTGGTGGTTTGCCCCCTCCACCTGTAGACCATGCGTGAAGCAACCTGTCTCACTTAGCTCACATAGGAGGTGCTGTGCAGGTTTTTCCTTGTTGCAGAGTCCTGGGAAGTGATAGAGATAAGGCATATGTGTACTGCCCAGAGCACTTAGCAGTGGGAGCAGCAGGGCTGGTGTGTTCCCAGGAGTGCATGAGCACCCACAAGTGGTGTTCACTCCCAGTGCCCTCCTCTGTGGTGCCCTTGAGGTGACTGGGGCTGCAAGTGGTGCCTATTCACGAACCTCTAGTGGTAACATGCCATTCCCACCTCTGGAATCAGAGATAACTGTGGTGGTTTGCCTCTGCCTCCTATAGACTATGCAGGAAGTACCTCATCCTTCTTAGGCCCTACAGGATGGTCTGCATGAGGTGCTCTTAGTTACAGGTTCTTGGGAAGGGACAAGCATCTGGGCACTGACCAGAATGTTTGTCAGTGACAGCTGCAGGGCAGGTGTGTTCCCAGGGAAATGATAGGAACAGTCTCTTGTGCTTGGTAGGCCCCATGTCGCACTTAGCCCCCGATGCCCTTAGTCCACACTAGAGGTGCCTGGCCACCAGTAGCCCGCACAAGAAATGCCCCATCTCCCATATATGAGCAAAAGGCTTATCGATGGCTGCACCAGAGATGCCTGGACCACCGCAGGCAAGCAAGCGGCCTCCATGTTGCAGGAAGTCTGCCCCAAGAATCCTGGTCTGCTGTGGTATGGCAAGCTGCTTCCCATTGCGTGTGGGCTGTGCCCAGAGACACATGATCCACTGCAGCTGGCTAGCAAGCTGCTTCTGGTCATTGGTGGCACAAGCAGGATATGTCTGGAAGACACCGGGACCACAGCAGTCTAGCCAGCGACCTCTGGCTGCCGGCGGTTTGCAGTTGAGTCACCCTGCCCTCTGTGAGCTCACCTCCCACTGCTGGAAGTTTGCGCTTGATCTGCCCCACCCTCTGCACAAGCTCTGGTGCAAGAAGTTTCCTGTGGCAGTCTGCCCCTCCTCCTCTCATCCTCCTGAGCAATGGAGCCTTGTTTCTCCCGCGGGTCCAGACCTTCTGCCAGGTTCCCTCTGTCCTGACGTTCCACCCCCCAGCCCATAGAGTATTGCTCCCCCGCCAGTGGTGCACCGCTCCTTATCCCCTTAGGCTGTCTCCACACCACCAACCCCAGCCCTCTCCTGGGGATTGACCTGCGGAGCCTAAGTCTCAGCTCCCAGCCCC
>PVHT021183527.1:12645-25507 GCA_004024745.2 Catagonus wagneri | reverse complement strand
CCCTCTCCCTCTCTCCCTCTCTCCCTCTCTCCCTCTCTCTCTCTTTTCTGTTGTTCTACCCAGGTATGTCAAAATTTCTTCCCCTTTTTAGAGGTTTAAGTTCTCCTGCCAGCATTCAGTTGATGTTCTGTGCAAGTCATTTTACATGTAGATGTGTTTTTTTGATGTGTTTGTGGGAGAGGGTGAGAGCAACCTCTTACTCCTCTGCCATCTTGCCGCAACCAGCCTATGCAATTCTATGTCAGTTTTCTTGGGCTGCCATACAAAGTACCACAGAATAGATGGCTGAAGCCAGATAAATGTATTGATTCACAGTTCTGAGGCTCAATGTCCAAGGTGTCAGAAATGTCGGTTCCTTCTGAGGCCTCTCTCCTTGGCATGCATATGGCTGTCTTCTCTCTGGATCTTCACTTAGTTTTCCCTCTGTCCATTATCTGTGTCCAAATTTTTCCTTCTCAGAAGGATACCAGTCATGTGGGATTAGGGCAACTCTAATCACTTCAACTTATTTATTTATTTATTTATTTATTTATTTATTTATTTATTTATTTTATGTCCACACCTGTGGCATATGGAGGTTGCCAGGCTAGGGGTCCAGTTGGAGCTGTAGCCTCAGGCCTACACCACCCCCACAGCAACTTAGGATCCAAGCCACGTCTGCAACCTACACCACAGCTCATGGCAATGCCAGATCCTCAACCCACTGAGCAAGGCCAGGGATTGAACACACATCCTCATGGATGCTAGTCAGGTTCGTTCACCACTGAGCCACAATGGGAACTCCTGGTCACCTCATTTTAACTTAATACCTCTTTAATGGCCCTATCTCCAAATACCATCACATCCAGAGGTAATGGGGACTTGGATTTCAACATGCTAATTGGGGAGGGGGGCACGATTTAGCCTATACCCTTCCTTCCTCTTCACTTGGGTTTCAGTGAAGTAGTCAAGGATAAGCTCTGCTGAGACCTTTGCCAAACCACTGGGAGTTTGGTGTTAGTAGATGCAAACCATTGCATTTGGAGTGGATAAGCCATGAGATCTTGCTGTATAGCACAGGGAACTGTATCTAGTCACTTGTGATGGAACTTGATAGGATTATGTGAAAAAAAAGAATGTATGTATGTATATATATGTGTGTATGACTGGGTCACTTTGCTGTACAGCAGAAACTGACAGAACATTATAATTGATTATGATTGATTATAATCATAATCAACTGTAGCAGAAAAAAATAAAAATCTTAAAAAAAAAACTTTGCTAAACCCACACTGACAATGCCACATCATTCACTATTATCTACATTGTTTCTTTTTATGTGTTGTAAATGTTTTGGCAGCAATTGTAAAAACACACACAAAGAGAAAAAGAAAATATAATAGTGTGATTAGTGTGTTTGGTGAATACGCTATTGAACATGCTACTCATTCTTTTCATCTTTCACTCACACATTGAGTGGGTCTCAATGTCTAAAAGTATCTATGGAGCATTTACCATGTGCTAGGCATTGCCCTGGACCTTTGGTGATTAACACATAGTATTTGCCTTTGGGAGTTCAGAGCCGAGAGGGAGAGGAGAGAGTCAGAAAAAGGAAGAGAGGATCATAGTTAATTCTGAAACAATGTGGTTGTATAAGAGGAAGATAAGCATAAGATATGATACCAAATTAAATAATGACAGAGTTACTCTATTATTAGATATGCAATTGGAAAATTTCTTACACAGAGTGAAGCTGAGAGATAAAGGTTAGGTTTTGGGAACCACAGTTTAACCACCTCTTACCCACATTCTAAAACAGATCTAAGCTAGATTACTAGCTTGCTTATTATAAAAACAAATGTCAAGTCTAGCTAATTTGTAAACTGGAGTAATCTCCATGCCTAGTAAAGTAACTGACCCCATTCCATTTATAATAGGGTGATTTATATTTAAAAATTCATCTTAAATTTACATGTAGCAGAACTTATTTTTTTCTAGGCATTCTTTATTATAGTTGATTTACAATGTGTCAATTTCTGCTGTACAGCATAGTCATATATGTATATATATGTATATATATGTATATATATATATATATATATTCTTTTCCTCATACTATCTTCCATTATATTGTATCCCAAGAAATTGGCTATAGTTCCCTGTGTTATACAGTAGGACCTCATTGCTTATCCATTCCAAAGGATCTTATAATCTTGAACCAACTCATCAACTACTAAATTTTGAAGCTACCAAAAAAACACTAAAAGTACTAAATAATACTAAATTCATATACTAAAAAAGTACTAAGGACAACAGAAGATAGGGAATAGCAAGAGTGCTAGAAAGCAGTACTAAGAAGGTTAACACTGAATCTTGTATCCATAATTAACCAGATCCACACACAGTTTTGATTCCATGAGCTTTAGGTGGGTGGGATATTGAAGGGATCTGGGGGAGAGGTACCAAGTGAGTCAGCATGAGTATTCTTTAAGGGAACATTGGAAAGAGCAGCCCTAAGAAAGATTCAAAAGACTGAGCTACAGCGGGCTCCTATGGATGGGACCATAGATGAGACTATTGGAGTAACCAGGGGCAAATAGTTGATGTCTGTTTTCCATAGTCAGTGTCATCATTGGCTACTACAAAGATGGTGGGCACAGGTAAGGAATAATTTTTAAATGGAATTTATTTGGGGGGCAATATTACATTCATAGCCCAACTGAGAAGAAGATACAGTGATTTCCCATATACTCCTTGCCCCCTCCAAACACATAGCCTTCCCCATTATCAATATCACCAGAGTGGTACCTTTGTTACCAGTTAATGAACCTACACTGACACATCATTGTTGTCCAGAATACCTCCTTTACATTAGGGTTCACTCTTGGTACTATACATTCTATGGGTTGGAACAAATTAATATGACAATAGCTATCATTATAATATTTTGCTTCACTGTTCTACAAGTCCTGTGTGCTCTACCTATTCATTCTTCTCTCCCCACCAACTTTTGACAGTCACTAATCTTTTTACAGTCTCCATAGTTTTGCCTTTTCCTGAATGTCATACACTTGTGATCTTACACTATGTAGCTTTTTAAGACTGGATTCTTTCAATCAGTAATAACACATTTTAATTTCCTACATATCTTTTTTTTTTTTTTTTTTTTTGTCTTTTTAGTGCCATACCCACAGCATATGGAAGTTCCCAGGCTAGGGACTGAATCGAAGCTGCAGCTGCCAGCCTTTACTACAGCCACAGCAACACAGGGTCTGAGCTGTGTCTGCAACCTACACTTATAGTTCATGGCAATGCCAGATCCTTAGCCCACTGAGTGAGGCCAGGAATTGAACCTGCATACTCATGGATACTAGTCGGGTTCATAACCCACTGAGCCACAATGGGAACTCCTCCATATCTTTTAATGGCTTTATGGCTCTGTTCTTTTCAGTGCTAAATAATAGTCTATTGTCTTGATGCACCATAGATTATCCATTCACTCAGTAAAGGATGTATCAGTTGCTTTCAAGTTTTGGCAATTCTGAATAAAACTGCTTAAAACATCTGTGTGCAGGTTTTTGTGTGTACGTAGCTTTTAGCTCCTGTGGGTAAGTACCAAGGAGTGGGATTGCTGGATAATATTGTCAAATTATGTTTAATTTTGTACAAAACCACTAAACTTTCCTCCAGAGTGGTTGCACCATCTTGCATTTCCACCAATATTAGATGAGAGTTCCTGTTGCTCCACATCCTCACCAGCATCTAGTGGTGTCTGCATTCTGTGGATTTTGGCTGTTCTAATAGGTGTGTGATGGCATCTCATTTTTAAACTTTGCATTTCCCTGATGACATAAAGTGTAGAGCATCTTTTTATATGCTCCTTGCTGTCAAGATTCAATTTTGAGTTTTTTAGAGCTGTTTTACCGTGTCTAAGGGTCATTTCCTCTTAGACCTGAAAAGTCCAAGGAATTGTGGATGTTCCTGGAAGCAGTAGCTACTTGCAAGCACCACAATTATCAGAGAATTGTTATCTGAAAAGCCAGCTGTAGCTCATCCTAGCTGAAAATGTCCTTAGGCTCACCTCTTACATCGATCACTTCCTGAGTGACAACCAGAGATGCCTAGGTTTGCTCTTTTACCTTTCATGAGGAGTCCCAGGTAAGGAAATAAGTTTTTACTTTAACGCAGGATCTGGAAACAGGCAGGCATATGCTAGGGTACAGGCGAAGTTAGGATTGAGGAAGGCTCCGGCTGGCTTGCTACACAATTTGATTACTATGGATGTGGAGTTTTTTCCCTACGGAAAGGCACAAACACTGCTATTTGTTTAATCGTGTTCTGAAGCTGACTGGTTGTTCGTTAAACATTTTGAACACCTTAGAAAAGTGGTGTTATTTGTGTACAAAAAATTACTAAATGAGCTATTTGCCAAATAAATCAGAGAAAGTTTCAGCTGACTTTTAGTTGCTGATTTAGATGCTTTTTCTTTAAAGCAGAAGCAATGATTCTTTGGCTTAAATGTAACTCTGGGCACAGTTACAAAGTTGCAGCATGTATTTGGCTGTTAATACTTTACATCAGCTATTCAGCAATTTTACATTTTTTTGTCGTAGATTTTTTTTCTGAGTGCAAAGTGTTATTTGTTGTATGTTCTTCTTGCCAGTAGTAAAATACAGTTACTTTGAATAATATTTCTGCTAGTGGTAAAAGGAAAACAGCTTGGCTGACATCTAAGTAGATGGGTGGATGGAGCTCATGCTGTTGATTTTGATGAATATTAGTTGAATAAAAACAGAAAGCAAAGAGTAGGGGCATTTGATCTATTGACTCTGGATATGTTATGTACCCTGTTTGTATCTATATCTGGTAACATATTACTCTTAATAGTAGAAATGTTCAGGTTATATTCTGAACTATAAACTATAGAACATATATTATTCTATCTCTCCTTTCCTCTCTCCTTATTTTCCACAGATAATTTTGAGTACTGGTTATGTGCCAGATACACACTGGTATCATTCAGAAAATGTTTGCTATTTTTATGAGCTGTGTGATTATCAATTTTTAAAATAGGGGAAGTCTGATTTCGTGGTTTAATCACTTGACCAAGGCCAATAGTTAATGAACATTTACTGTGCATCACTCTGACAATATTCTAAATAAATAAGAGATTTCCACTATTGATTTTGAGGAGATTTATAATCTCAATGGAAAGTCATAAAATATCATAAACATATCCATAAAGAAATCCAAGGTTGGGTAGATAAGTGCAGGAAAAGCAATGTGCTGTAAAACCTTACTCCTCCATTTCAATGATTCTTCAATGGCTGGAAATATGTAATTCCTTACTTCAGGGTTCAAGTGGTAGTTTTTAATTATTTAAATACCATATAATTATCACTTACCTGCAGAATCTAAAATGTGACACAAATGAACAGAAACAAACCCACAGACATAAAGAGATTTGTGGTAGCCAAAGGGGAAGGGGGGTTATGGGATGCACTGAGACTTTGGGGTTGGTAAATGTAAATTATTAAGTTTCAAATGGATGAGCCATGAGATCCTACTGTACAGCACAGGGAACTTTATCAAATCTCTAGGGAGAGACACTGGTGGAAGGTAATATGAGAAAAAGAATATGTATGTATGTATGACCGGGTCACTTTGCTGTACAGCAGAAATTGACATAACATTGTAAATCAACTATAACAAATATTTTAAATCTTCATATAAATGTGATGGTCATCCTATCCACTCCTCCTAGAATAACTGTAAAACATCAAATGCCACAGAAGCTCATTTGGTTGTAGTAGACTGTTTATACACACTACTTAAGGTTGTGGCCTGGAGCAGCTTCTCTTGGCTTCACTTTTTCTGCAAACTGTAGGAACTTTATTGACTTTAGGATCACATCTCAAAGTAACACATTGTTTTATAAAGTGACTCTCACAGTCCAAGCTTTTTAAGCTGCCTCTCTACTACAGTAATTCTCTAGACTCCAGCCAGAGATGCCAAGAAGAAGGAAGAATATGAAGGGAGGCCCTTGATCTTGGTTGTTACATTTTAAGATAGAGAAACCCATTTGTCTTTTATTTCATTCCTCTAACTTGACAGAGATAGGTTAAGAAAGAGTGAAGAAGAAAGCCTGCATGCTTGAAATTGGGATGCTTGAATGGAAAGTTCCCTCAGATAAGCTGATCTGAATTGATTTTAACTTCTCAGAATTCATATTAGTTTGCTAGGGTTGCTATATTGAAATGGCAGAGACTGGGTGGCTTAAATCAAAATTGATTTTCTCAAAGTTCTGGAGGCTGGAAGCCACAGATCAAGGTGTCAGAGGTTTGGTTTCTCTTGAGGGCTCTCTCCTTGGCTTACAGACAGCTGCCTGCTCCCAGTGTCCTCATGGGGTCACCCCTCTATAGGTGTTTTCAGTGTGTGCACATGGCCTTTTCTCTGTGCTGTCATCCCTGGTGCCCCCTCTTCTTCTTAAAAGGATACAAGTCATTAGATGAAGGCCCCTTCTTTATGATTTCATTTAACATTACCAACGTCTTTAAAGGCCCTGTCTCCAAATACAGTCATATTCTAAGGTATTGGAGGTTGAGGCTGCCCCATATGAATCTGGAGGGGACACAAGTTCATAGCAGTTGGCTACATACAATTTGCCTTGTTCATTATTTACAATGAACAATGTGATAACCCATCAAAACCAGATACTGGTATTTATTCTATTTCTCAGAATAAATAGAACCTTGACTGCTTTTAAATTTACCCTGAATTGTAAATCTATAAGCCATAAATAACACTTCATTATTATTTTATATAAGAACCAGGGAATATTTTTCTCTCACATACCATCCCACTTAAATCTTCATAAGTGTTGTTGCAAACTGACCTCCTTTCACACTTCACATAAAACTCTCAGGTATGAAATGGGGCAGCTTAAAGCCTTGAATTTGTCATTAGTCCCACAATGCCTAACCTATAAAGCAGACTGGCAAACAGATGAATCTAGGCCTAGGGGGAGTTCACCTATCCCTAAAAAAGAAAGAGTGGAAGCATACATTGTTTCCCTAAGCTATTAAAAAAGTATTGTCATTAGACATAACAGATATTTGTGATTTTAGTAACTGACACTTTTACTCTTTCTATTGAAACTTGTACAGGCTCATGGAAAACATAAAATATATTTCTAAGTCCAAAATAAAAGTTTCAGTAAAATTGGTTTTCACAGATTTCTCCTCAGCCTAACAGAAATGACCTTAACTATCAGACCGTAGTGGGTATACATAGTTATGCTCTCATGTATTTATTTTCTGTTGATTGATATTCCCCAAGGTTAGTTACCTGCAATGTATTCTAATTTGTATTGTGTATTTTTCACCAAATGTCCGAATACTGTTTATAATTGCAACAATGTATTAAAACACCGAGCTGTAATATCTTGTTACTGAACACCTGTTTTCTAGAGAATGCAGCTTGTGTTAGAAAGTGACAACTCATTGTCTTTGCAGACAGCAGAGTCCCTCATCATTTTTATACAGATGATTCAATGTTTGTTGTAAAATCATAAAGGAGAGGCTACTAGGTTTATTTCAATAACCCCAGTAATACTGTCCTTTTTTGAATTCAAGATTGTAAAGTCCTTATTTGAATATGTATAATAAAATAATTCAAGAAATATATTCTAATTTAATTTTAACTCAATATTGGAGTTTGCTATTCATGAAATACATAACTCCTTTTTTTTTAAATCAATGAATTTGATCATATCTTGGAAACTCATTTCATTTTCTCTGGAGTTGTCATAGCAACAGGAAAACCAGGATGCTATGGGCAATGTAATTTCAGGCTGCTGCAGTTACTCCCATGTGTGGTCCAGAGAGAGAGAAAGTAAAGAAGTGACTGCTTTATCCAAAAAATTGCCCTTAACATGCATTATGTTATTATAACAGTCATGGAGAACTCAGAGGCTAAAAAATGCCTGGCTTTGCCCCTTTATTTTAGCAAGTGTGTTCAGGTTTACTTTCTCTTGTTTAAGTTTTTGTTTGGTGACTGGTTCATATCTTTGATATGAACAATATCTGGTTAGGGGTATTTATTGGATCTTGAAATGAACAGGATAGAAAATATACAACTCAAACAACTGAATTTACTAAATATTTAAGTGAAGCATTGGAATTAATTACAAACTTCCGACACCAAAATAAAGCTAGCTTTGATTACAAGTCCTGATCCACTGATGATCTGGGCAGCTTAATCCATATTGTTGGGACTCCTGAGCCTGCTTAACAGTGGTTTACAAGCAAATACATGATATCACAGCTTTCCCATTCCCTGTGCAAATATTCGTAATATCCTTTTCCATTCAGCGTTGCCATGAACTGTAGGGTGTAGGTTTCAGACATGGCTCCGATCTGGTGTTGCTGTGGCTGTGGTGTAGCCTGGGAACCTCCATATGCTGCAGGTGTAGCCCTAAAAAAAAAAAAAAAGACATAATATCCTTTTCCTTGATCCCTTATTTGATTTCCTTTTTCCTTCCTTCCTCCCCTCTGCTTTTCCTCCTTGCCTACCTCTTCCCCCTTCCCTCATTCCTTCCTCAGATGTTTTACCTTGTACATTCATTGTACAGAATTTACCTGCCACTCTGCAGCACCCCCAACTCCAGGCAGCTGCTACTGTGCTAAATAGGCTCAATTATCTTCCCTCTGTTTCCACTTTGCTCTCCCACTCTCACCCCCTCCCTGCACTGAACTCAAACCCACAGGTCTATGTGTCAAGTGGCCCCTTGCTTGTTAATGCTAGGTCTCTGCTCAGGTTAAATGGAGTCCTTGTGGAATTTTATGAAGATCCTAAGCATATGCAGCAGAATTGTGTGAAAAGGTTGGAGTCAGAGAGCAAACAGGAAAAAGTTAAATTCTATAGAAGTAAGCAGAAATCACAAAGGTTTTTAGTCATTACAAAGTACAGAACTGGTAGCACTCTGAGCCAGTCATATCTAAATTTCTAACTGGCAAGGATCTCTGACCATCTGGGTTATGCACATTTAAGGTGTAAGAAAAGAGTAAATATTTTAAAATGTTTTAAACAAAGTTGTACCAGGGCACCAAGAGGTGGACTTATAGATGCATCTTTGTAATATTTATATTTTAGAACTATACCATATGAAGAATTTTTAAATATTTATTAAAGTATAGTTGATTTACAATATTAGTTTCAGGTTATACAACACAGTGATTCAATATTTTTAAAATTATGCTCCATTCAGAGTTATTACAAAATATTGGCTGAGTCCCCTAGTCTGTACAATAAATCCGTTTGGCTTATTTTATACACAGGAGTTTGTTCTTCTTAATCCCCTGCCTCTACCTTGCCCCTCCCCCTTTCCTCTCCCCACTGGTAACCAGTAGTTTGCTTTCTATATCCGTGAATCTGTTTCTGTTTTGCTATATACATAACATGAAACATTTGTTTCATGTTTTAGATACCACATAAAAGAGATATAATACAGTATTTGTCTTTGTCTGACTTAATTCACTAAGGATAATATTCTCCAGATCCATTCACATTGCTGAAAATGGTATAATTTCATGATCCTTTATGGCTAAGTAACACTACATTGTCAATATACATACTACATCTTCTTTGTCCATTCATCTGTTGATGAATGTTGTGTTGCTTCCATGTCTTGCATATTGTAAATAGGGCTGCTAAGAACATCGGGGTGCCTGTATCATATGAAATTATTGTTTTCATTTTCTTTGAATGTGTACCCTGAAGTGTAATTGCTGTATCACACTATAGTTCCATTTTTAGGGCTTTGAGGAATCTCTATGTTATTTTCCATAGAGGCTGCACCAATTTATATTCCTACCAACAATGTACAAGTGTTCCATTTACTTCACATTGTCATCGACTTGTTATTTGTGGTCTTTTTGATCACAACCATTCTGACAGGAGTGATGTGATTTCTCATTGTGGTTAGGATTTGTATTTCTTTGATGATTAGTGACACTGATCATCTTTTCATGGGCCATCTCTGTCTTTTTTGGGAAAATGCCTATTCAGGTCTTAAAATTTTTTAATCAAGTTTTTGTTGTTGTTGATGATACTTACCAGTCATATCATTTATGTACATTTTCTCCCATTCAGTAGGTTGTCTTTCAATTTTGCTGGCAATTTCCTTTACTGTACAAAAGTTATTAAGTTTATTTAGGTCCCATTTGTTTATTGCTTTCATCTCCTTTTGCTTAGGAAATATATCCAAAAATATTGCTATGATTTATGTCAAAGAGTCTTCTGCTTATGTTTTCTTGTAGGACTTTTATGGTTTCTGGTCTTAACATTTAGGTCTTTAATCCATTTTGAGTACATGGTTTTAGAGCACGTTCTAAATTCCTTCTTTTACATGTCCAGTTCTCCCAACATCAATTATTGAAGAGATTGTCTTTTCCCCACTGCATATCCTTGCCTCCTTTGCTGAAGATTATGATAATCAGGGTGTGAGTTTATTTCTCAGCTATTCCATTCCATTGATCTGTGTGCCTGTGTGCCTGTTTTTGTGCCAGTACTGTACTATTTAGATTACTATAGCTTTATAGTATAGTCTGAAGTCAGGGACTGTGATTCCTGTAGCTTATTTCTTCTTTCTTTCTTTGTCTATTTGGGGTCTTTTGTAGTTCCATATAAATTTTAGGACTATTTGTTATGTTCTGTGAAAAATGTCATGGGTATTTTGATAGGGATTGCATTAAATTTGTAAATTACTTTGATTAGTATGGACATTTGAACAATATTAATTCTTCAACTCCACAAATGCAGGATATTTTTCCACTTATTTGTATCGACTTCAGTTTCTTTTATTTACATCTTACAGTTTAGAGAATAATTTTTTCAGTTATTTGGTTAAGTTTATTCCTAGGTACTTTATTCTTCTTGATGTGATTTTAAACAAAATTATTTGCTTGTTTTCTCTGATAGCTAATGTATGGAAAAGCAACAGATTTCTGCATATTAATTTTGTGTCCTGCAACCTTGCTGAATTCATCTGTTCTAAGTTTTATTTTAGTTTGTTTGGTGGCAACTTTAGGGTTTTCTATACATAGTTTCATGTCATCTTCACAGAGTCATGTTAGTTCTTCCTTTCCAATTTGATATGTTTCATTTCTATTTCTTATCTGATTTCTGTGGCTAGGACTTCCAATTCCATGTTAAATAAAAATATTGAGAGTATACCTCCTTGTCTTATTCTTGATTTTAGAGGAAAAGATTTTGTATATTCACTATTGAGTGTGATTTTAGTTGTGTATTTGTCATAAATGGCCTTTATTATGTTAAGATGTTTCCTTTGTACCAACTTTGATGAGAGTTTTTATCATGAATGGGTTTGGAGTTTTGTCAGTTTTTTCCTGTGTTTATTGAGATGATCATATGATTTTTCTCCTTCCTTTTTTAATATCATGTATCACATTGATTCATCTGTGGATTTTGAACCACCGTTGCATTCCTGGAATAACTCCCACTTGATCATGGTGAATGACCCTTTTTTATATATAATTAAATTTGTTTTCCTAATATTTTATTAACGATTTTGCATCTATATGTATCAGATAGTAATTTTCTCTTTCTGTGTCTCTTTGTCTGATTTGGGCATCAGTGTAATGGTGGCTTTGTAGAATAAATTTGGGAGTGTTCCCTCCTCTTCAATTCTTTGGAATAATATGAGAAGGATACGTACTAGCTATTATTTATATGTTTGATGGAATTTCTCTTGAAAACATCTGGTCCTGGATTTCTGTTGACTGGGAGTTTTTTGATTACTAACTCAACTTCACTACTAGTGATTAGTCTGTTGAGACTATTTCAATGATTCAGTCTTGGAAGGTTGTATTTTTCTAGAAATAATCCATTTCTTTTAGGCTGTCATATTTGTTTGCATAACTATTTATAGCATTCTCTTCTTATCTCTGACACAGGATAGTATTTTTCCTCTTTCATTTAATTCGTCTATTTGAATCATCACTCTTTTTCTTGATAAGCCAGTTTATAGACTTATCAGTTTTGTTTTTCCAAAAAAGAACTCTGTTTCATCGTTTTCTATTTTTTTATCTCTATTTCACTTGTTTCCTCTCTGATTTTTATTATTCCCTTCTTTCTATTGACTTTGATCTTTCCCTAATTCATTTAGGTGGTAGCTTAGGTTATTTGAAATTTTTATTATTTCTTGAGTTTGGACTATATTGTTGTAAACTGCCCTCTTAGAATTGCGTTTTAGTGCATTTCATAGGTTTTGGAAAGTTGTGTATTCATTTTCATTTAGATTGAGGTATTTTCTGATCTTGTTCTTTCATTTCTTCATTGACCATTGGTTTTTAGTAGTATGTTATTTAGTGTTCACGTGTTTGTTTTTCCTAATTTTTCCTGTACTTGATTTTTTTAAAAGCATATTTTTTTTTTGTAAATTAGTGGAGTATAGTTGATGTTCAATGTGTTAGTTTAAGGTGTATAGCAAGGGAATAAGTGATTCTTTTTCAGATTTTTTTTCCCATACAGGCTATCACAAAGTATTGAGTAGATTTCCCTGTGTTGAACAGTAGGTCCTTGTCATGTATTGATTTTGTATATTAGTACTGTGTATATGCCAATCCCAAACTCCCGATTTATCCCCAATGTTTTTTTAATGTTTCTTTTTTAAAACTAACGTATAGTTGATTTAAAATATTGTGCCAATTTCTGCTGAAGAGTAAAGTGACCCAGTAACTATATATATAAACCTTATATATATTTATATAAATATAAATGCATATCTTTAAATAAATGTAAAAATATAATTTTAAGTTATATATTTATATAATTTTCCATGTCTTAGATTATCTTAAATATA